>JANAVB010026999.1:938649-983649 GCA_029216955.1 Iris pallida | reverse complement strand
AACAGAGAATTTCGTGGAAATCTTCCCGATACGGCGTGCTCCCCGACAAACCGGGCGATGTGCTCATGAACCGAAAGCATCGAAAGGTGCGTATCGACTTCACAGACGTGTGGGATTCGACAGAACTCGATTTCGTTGTGTGTGCGCAACGAAATCGAAGCGTATCCGCCGAGATACCCCGTATCGGCCCCTTTACAAACTAGCCCATAACTTTGTGCACGTTCGTCATCTCGAGACGAAACTTTCTCCAATAGGACCGTATCATTTTTCTGGTCCTGTATGCCAAGTTTGGTCCGATTCTGAGAAGGTCGACCGGAATACCCTTTTGGCGGGCCTGCGACCCAATCTAACGAGCGAATTTGTTCACGGCTCACTGGAATCCAACTTTGGAAATACGGTTGGGTTCGTCTCGTCAAACCGGACCCATAGAAATATAGTTTGATGACTTTAGAAACTACAGGCTCTGACACGCTTTTCGGTACAAAGCGAGTCCAACGACGGACATCGTTTTGGCCCGAAATTACCGTTTTGCCCCTGTATCCAGAATTTGACTTATGGATAGGCTATTCTATCTAATTTGACTATTTTGAACATATTGGTAATATCTGTTTTAGCCTTCTAAGACTGTTGTGCAGTTGGACTTTTCTGTGGCACACTGAGTGATTGGTATTATCGGTTTCACCAGCAAAGGACCCCAAGCGAGTACATTTGTTATTTATTTTTTATATTAATTATTACTATATTTCATTGTTGGTCATTCTATATGTGGTTCTTGTCTCTTTTATATTTTGACGTATTTCTTACCTGTAGAGTCGGAAAAGGGAAGTACCAAAGATGTGTGATCTGACCTTATACATTATAGACATCGTAGACGTTGTAGACATCGTAGACATTGTTTAATTATTACAAAGTAGACATCGTAGATATTGTTAATTTATTGCAAAGTAGACATCGTAGACATTGTTTAGACATCGTAGACATTGTGGTGTAACTGTCCCTAGACCGATCACATATCAAAGGTACTTCAAACACTTAGAAAGTTTTTTTTGGTTTATTCATTTACTGTAAATTTTATGTCCAGTTTATCATGTATTTTCCTATTGATTTTTAAATCATGTATTTAATGGTTAACCTCTATTTTATAGTCATTTTCATATATTGGAACTGCACTCAATGAATTGTACTCATTCCATTCCTGACTGAAAACCAATATTTTTTAGGTTAGCCGCGATACGCTTAGCATTGCGGAGACGAGTGTACTTGCAGGCCAAACCTAGAGTCTAGTTAGATAGCTGAGTATTTATTCAGTTGTTCTTTATAAATTATGAGACATTGTACCTTGTATCAAATGTAGATCTTTGAATATTGTAATTTAATATAGTTATTGTGAATGAGCATTTATTGTGATTGTGAGCATTGTGGTCTAGGCAGCGTTCTACCGCCGACTCTGCGGCATGGGCTGGCTTGCGCACGCACTCGTATCCCGAAAAGTGGGTGCGGGTCGTGACACACACTGGCCACACCACCCTTATCAAGTCTACGTTGGGGTCCATACCTATTTACTTCATGTCAGCACACATGCTTTCTAAAACCACAATCGCCTCACTAACAAGGCAGCATCGTTCCTTTTGGTGGGGTCATGATCCAGGCGAGAAGAAGCTTCACTTCATTAGTTGGGATAAAATCGCTCAACCTAAGAATGAGGGTGGTATTGGCATCAGGAACTTAGGGAGAGTGAATAAAGTATTAATAGGGAAACTCCTATGGATATTTCTCTCGAATCCGCACCAACTATGGTTTAAACTCCTCACTGGCATCTACCTGCAAAGAAAAACGTTCTGGACTATTCAAAAATCCAAGCCAGCCTCACCCACATGGTCGTGCATTCTATACATGCGACATGATATGTATCACGCCACGGTCCCGTAGGACTGATCGTCCTCACTAAGGCATGATGTCGCACGGGCCTAGGTTGCGCCCGTGCAAGGCTAAGTCAAAAAACGGTCAATTAAATCTAGGTCACATAGTCGCACAGAGTGTCCCCATTTGCATCAGAAAGTAAATGAACACAAGTTAAAACAAATTTAATCTCTTTATTGATATTCAAGAAGTTTACAAGCGGCGCTAGGCCGAGATTACAAGTCGCTCAATCTCTCTCTCTCTCTCTCTCTCTGAAACATAAAAGGCGTACCAAGTGGCTTACAATATGGAATAATTTATGGCGATGTTCTGATACATTATGTCCTGTTAATGGTGCTCCAGCTCCTTTACAACGCTCCAAGGCTCCAGAGTTAGCTCCGCGCCTTAGCACGTTTGAGGGAAGCTCCGTACCCGACGATGTCTCCTGCACCCTGTAAGCAATCTGTGGGGTTATCAGTACATTGTTATGTACTGGTAGGGAGGCTAGCTCGCTCACTCGCTATCATTACCAAACACGTTTATTTTACTTTTGTGTACCATCTATCATTTATTATCTTACTATTCTTGCCTTAAGATCAGTTTCATGGCATATCATTCAAGCATATCTCGTGTTATCAATATCAAGTGTCGCATAGGAATACATGCGCAAATTACCATACTTATCGTACGATCATCCCTGTCCAAGTAAACCAAGTTAGCCAACAGTTCATATGTAATAACTTAACGTAATATCGCATAGGTATTCAAAGGTGTCAAGGGCGTGTTCATGCCTCAGGTAGTAGCGCATCATAGGCGTGTTTCTAACTCATTGTATGAAGTACTCTAGTTCATTTGTTGTGTTATATTCAAGCCTGTTCAGAAAGCGCTTTGTTCAGTTCCACAGTTGTTCAGCTTACCCAAGTTATCAGGATATGTTATACTCAGCTGTTGTTTAGATATGTTTCGTTCAGTAACATAGCGTGTTCAGCTAGTCGGATTTACTTGTTTCAATGCAAGATCTCGCACGCGGATTGTCGCAATCGAGCCAACTTAATCTATATGCATCGATCGCTGGCTCTACAAGCCATTTGGACATTTTCCTTATGGTATTCGCATCTATCAAGCGTGATGGATGGTACACCTTGATAGGCTACGCCATACCTAGGCCTTACGTCTCTTGTGTGCCCGAGCCCGTACACAGGCCACCCGTAAGCCATGATTCTGCCTAGGCCGGCGACGATGTCATGATCGTTACCTTGGAATCGTTTATTCTATCACTCGTGCACGAGTTTGTCCACGACCATTTCGTATTCTTATTCCTTTAGTTAAACTATCGAGAGCCATTTATCACATCAAACCGTCATAGGACATTTGTCTTATCAGGCTGTATTGAGCCATAATGAGTTATCGACCAGGTTGGCGGCGACATCCGTGCAGCGCGGGTAGCGAGCCCCGTTGCACGTCCCCGTCATACCTGTCGCTAACCATTCCTTTCTTCCTTATTCTTCTTTCACTTGTTCAATTATTTATTTGTTCGTTCATTCATTCATTATGCAACTCCCTGTGTGGGAGTCGCCTTGGCGACCCATCGGTTCCGAAATCTTTCAATGTTTCTATACTCTACTCGGAACAACTATGTCAATAGTCTTCCTGCTTCATTGTTGTAAACCATTCATTGCTTCATGTTTCAAGTTGTGGTATGATTCTAGTAATAAGCATTTCGTTCGTTATTGAACGCATAAGTAAATCTATGCAAAGTGTAAGTTGTACGTTTGCATGGGCGTAGAGTATGGTGCGAGAGTTCTTATATTTCTCGAGTTCTTTTCCATGTTCTAAACAAGCATACAAGATAGGATTATTCCCTTAGCTAGGTGCGTTGAGTCATTTATTAGCATGCACGGTGTTATCGCCTAGCAATCTAACAATATAGTCTATATTATTATGTGTCTAGGCTAAGAAAAGATAGGTTCATCGGAGCCACCCACCTTAGCGATGATCGTATCGGTCGAGCGATACTCCGAGCGCACCTTTGAATGTCAAGTCTGGATTCATCTCTTATGGGCCAATGTAAGTCTTTTATCGATTCTTTATCGGATCGACGCAACTCTTCGAGTCGACGGCTCGTTTGAGTCGTCACACTTGTCGTTCTAAATCGGCGTTCTGCTAGGGCAGAGTGGGTCATTACATAATACACTACTCAAAACAAGTCTCGTCCTCGAGACTTCCTGAGTGCAAGTCGTCCTATCGTTCCTTAACTCATGCCGTGTGCATACCTTAGACAATTCCTATCGAATGGCTTTATCGTTTGATGGCATCGAACTATACTCGGTTATCCTTCCATGTTTCTTGTTGCATGCATTTGGTAAATTTTATCGAATGACTTTACTACTCATGTAAGAGTCAATGGTACCAATTTAATCATCGTGTTTCTATAACTTGGTTGCTATTGTGCCATGTCACGGGACTGTAATGGTCATACGAGGTGCATTGTAATTCATCGAACACGAGGGTCATAGGCTGAGACTAACTCACTCATTCGTTCTTGTGCATCTCAACACCCACTTGCAGCTGCATTTGAGTTTATCATATCGCCGAGTTTGGATCGTGCACATATTTAAGGCATCCCCCGAATACGTACATTTCAACCAAGCTTAGCGATTAGCGAAGTCGGACAAGCTACTCGTGATAGTTTCGATTTGTCGATCGTTTTACTAACTTCGATTAAAACCGAACTTACGTACGTCTCACTATCGTTTATCTCGGTCCTCGAGATGATTCGATTCATTTCTCAAGCGTTCTTGTCTACGAAATCAATACGATTTCTTCTTAGCAGAGTCGACCAAGTCTAAGTAATTCTCGTCCGATTCAAGACCAAGTATTGCACTATTATCGAGTATGTCTTTCTATCAATGATTCAATTCGTTATCCTAACTTTACTTGCGCATCATCCATTCCTATAATTCACTTTGTTTAGGGCTAGTCTCATTGTCGTTAACGCACACTCCTAGTTCCACGTCCTAATTCTAAGTCTTGTTGCCCCAAGTCTATCATCCGTCCAAACGATACTGTAAATGTCAGTCACACAGGTTCAATCACTCGGCATAGGGTCGTCCGCCTATCTGCTAGGTCATCTCACAAGGTCATAGATACAAGTCAAGTTCATGGTTTATCGTACAAAGTCATTGCACAACGCTCGTCCAAATCCTATAGTCAAACCATTTTGTTCGTTCGTACGGGGTTTCTATCCAAGCTCGTTTCACTCAAATTTCTAAACATCGAGCAACGTTCACCCTATTCACATCAAGATATTCTCCGCTCCAAGTTCGAGCTCATTTAGGAAAGTCATCCTACGATAGGTTGGCATCAACCAAATCCTCGACATGTTAATATCGTGCGTCCACACTAGCAATTATCGTAGTCTATCTCTTCAAGTATGTTTGATACAATTCACCTATCTATCCTATCCAATTCACGTAGTCGATCACAAGGTTGTCTAGCCTTGTAATATGTCGTGCTCCAATCTCATGCAAGTCTGATTATCCACGGCGGACATGAATCACCATGTCAACATTCTTGCAGAATAATCGTCCTCATCGGGACGTAACTCTTGCGTTTGAGTCTAGACTTACTCATTTTCGATACGTAGATTGGGTCTACTCAATCCTCAAGTTTTCTTAACTGCCAAATCACAAGTCCTAACCATTTCGAATTCACCTTCGCTTCAAACCATAAGTCGAAGCAATCAGAATTGCCATGCCATGATATTTCGTGTTTGATCATTCCCGCTGGACATGAATCACCATGCCAACGCTCATACGGAATAATCATCCCAAATCTGACGTGACGTATGTGCGAGGCTGGAGTTGCGCCCGTGCAAGACAAGATCGTTGTCGTCGTGGTTATTCACAAAAAATCAAGTCATTTCCATTTTCATCCAAACATTTATTTCTATTAAAATCCCCAACATAGCCTTCATCAAAATAATAACTTCTAACACAATCATCATTCATCGAATCAGAGTACCCCCGAGTTATTGTACATCGATCTTTGATACGCCTCAATACCATCGATGATGTACATAACCTGACGATCTTCCTTTTGCAACAAATTCTGAGTCGTGCAACTTAATTCCTCAATTCGTATCGTTCTATGCTAGCTCAAGTCCTTGAGCAACATCTATTCTAAATCCTTAGTCATTATCGTATGTTCAAACCAACATTTTCATGCACGCTATCTTCCAATCGTGCTATCTTCGATCTCATCTGTAAGTATTTTACCTAAACTCAAGTTTCAATACATTCGACTAAATTCGAAATCGCATATACGATCCACTATATTTTCTCGGCCAAAACATCCATTTATTTTATCGTTTCGAATCTCCATTCAACTTGTTTTGTAATTCGCACTACGTATTCTTGATTCGCCCGAATGATATCTCGTTTGAGACTTTCGAATCATGACCAACTAAGCATTACTCGTTCTAAGGCTTTGCGTGATATCATCGATTGCCGACATACTTGTTCTATCCGTAAATCCTTTAGTTTCGCTCGAACAATTTCTATAACGTCCATACACCACTCAGGGATTGAGCCACTCGACTAGTCGTCGACACTCACTCTTATTCTTCTTCGAAGCTATCACATACACCACTCAGGGTCAAGTCATTCTACAATTCCTCAATAGGTCATTCGATTCACAATCGACATGTTCGAATGTGCGTTCGTCCGTTCCCCAAACTCTAAGAATCATTCTCTTGGTCGCTTCAGCGTTGGTCAAGTAGCATCTCTATCAACATACGTTCTAAGCCTCACTTATTCTTGTCCGAGCGATAGTCAATCTCGCTCGCAAACTCGTTCGCACCAGAAGGTCTAGGTGCGCGATACACGGCACAACTTAGCCAAAAGGCTGTGTGCATAACCATCCCGTTCGAACTATACTCCGGTCTCGTGTACTAGTTCACTATTGTCAGCGTAAGGTTATTCAAGCATGCACTGCGTTTGCTAACTTTTAGCATTTTGGTTTTCTTTCAACTCAAGTCCGTCATGGTTTGGCACAAAGACCTTCGCCTATCGACCCCGTTCAACCGAGTACTCGTACGAGCTTTTGAAAATATTAGACTTGTATGGAACATCCCAAGGCACAACGAGAGAGAGCGTACACTTCTTTTGTTACCAAACGAGCTTTCAAAACTGAGAGAATCGAAATGAAGTTCGAGGACGTAAAGCCGTGCTCTAATACCAATCTGTCACGCCCCGGTCTTGTAAGACCGATCGTCCTCGCTAAGGCGTGATGCCGTACGGGCCTAGGTTGCTCCCGTGCAAGGCTAAGTACAGAAATGGCCGATTAAAGCTAGGCCACAAAGTCGCACAGAGTGTCCCCATTTGCAGCGAAAAGTAAATGAACACAAGTTAGAACAAATTCAATATCTTTATTGATATTCAAGAAGTTTACAAACGGTACTAGGCCGAGATTACAAGTCGGTCAAGCTCTCTCTCTCTCTGAAACATAAAAGGCGTGCCAAGTGGCTTACAACATGGAATGATTCATGACGATGTTCTGATACATTATGTCCTGTATATGGTGCTCCAACTCCTTTGCAACGCTCCAAGGCTCCAGAGTTAGCTCCGCGCCTTAGCAGGTTCGAAGGAAGCTCCACACCCGACGACGTCTCCTGCACCTTGCAAGCAATCTGTGGGGTTATCAGTACATTGTTATGTACTGGTGGGGAGGCTAGCTCGCCCACTCGTTATTATTACCAAACACGTTCATTTTACTTTTGTGCACCATCTATCATTTTTTATCTTACTATTCTTGCCTTAGGATCAGTTTTATGGCATATCATTCAAGCCTATCTCGTGTTATCAATATCAAATGTCGTATAGGAATACATGCGCAACTTACCATACTTATCGTACGATCGTTCCTATCCAAGTAAACCAAGTTAGCCAACAGTTCATACGTAATAACTTAACGTAATATCGCATAGGTATTCAAAGGTGTCAAGGGCATGTTCATGCCTCAGGTGGTAGCGCATCGTAGGCGTGTTTCTAACTTATTGTATGAAGTACTCTAGTTCATTTGTTGTGTTACATTCAAGCCTGTTCAGAAGGCGCTTTGTTCAGTTCCACAGTTGTTCAGCTTACTCAAGTTGTCAGGATGTGTTATACTCAGCTGTTGTTTAGATATGTTTCATTCAGTAACATAGCGTATTCAGCTAGTCAGATTTACTTATTTCAATGCAAGATCTCGCACGCAGATTGTCGCAATCGAGCCAACTTAATCTATATGCATCGGTCGCTGACTTTGCAAGCCATTTGGACATTTTCCTTATGGTATCCGCATCTACCAAGCGTGATGGCTAGTACACCTTGATAGGATATGCCATACCAGGCCTTACGCCTCCTGTGTGCCCGAGCCCGCACACAGGCCACCCGTAAGCCATGATTCCGCCTAGGCCGGCCACGATGTCGTGATCATTGCCCTGGAATCGTTTGTTCTATCACTCGTGCATGAGTTTGTCCATGACCATTTTGTATTCTTATTTCTTTAGTCAAACTGTTGGGCTGTCGAGAGCCATTTATCACATCAGACCGTCATGGGCCATTTGTCTTATCGGGCTGTCTTGAGCCATAATGCGTTATCGACCAGGTTGGCGGCGGCATCCGTGCAACACGGGTAGCGAGCCCCGTTGCACGTCTCCGTCATACCTGTCGCTAACCATTCTTTTTTCCTTATTCTTCTTTCACTTGTTCAATCCTTCAATTGTTTATTTGTTCGTTCATTCATTCATTATGCAACTCCTTGTGTGGGATTCGCCTTGGCGACCTATCGGTCCCGAAGCCTTTCAATATTTCTATACTCTACTCGGAACGACTATGTCAATAGTCTTCCTGCTTCATTGTTGTAAACCATTCATTGCTTCATGTTTCAAGTTGTGGTATGATTCTAGTAACAAGCATTTCGTTCGTTATTGAACGCATAAGTAAATCTACGTAAAGTGTAAGTTGTGCGTTTGTACGAGCGTGGAGTACGGTACGAGAGTTTTTATATTTTTTGAGTTCTTTTCCGTGTTCTAAACAAGAATACAATATGGGATTATTCCCTTAGCTAGATGCGTTGAGTCATTTATTAGCATGCACGGTGTTATCGCCTAGCGATCTAACAATATAGTCTGTATTATTATGTGTCTAGGCTAAGCAAACATAGGTTCATCGGAGCCACCCACCTTAGCGATGATCGCATAGGTCGAGCGATACTCCAAGAGCACCTTTGAATGTTAAGTCTGGATTCATCTATTATGGGCCAATGTAAGTCTTTCACCGATTCTTCATCGGATCGACGCAACTCTTCGAGTCGACGGCTCGTTTGAGTCGTCGCACTTGCCGTTGGCGGAGCGGGTCGTTACAATATGGCATCCAACATATGCTGGAAGATCGAGGGAGAATGGATTAACATCCTAGATGAACCATGGGTACCCGACCTACCGGGGTTCAGACTTACCAATTGCCATATTCCTTCGAACGGGCCAAGGCAAGTTCGTGACCTAATGAATTCAATCACAAGAACTTGGAACACATAGCTCATTAAATCTCTATTCCACACGCCATTACCAAAATAAACCTCAGCGAAGGCGACGGCCCTGACACGCTTATTTGGACCGGGGCCAGGAATGGAGTCTTCTCCTCAAACTCTCTGTACGAAGGACTCCGCCGTAATGAGCCTGGCGCCTCTTCAACTGTGTCAGAGCATGATAGTGATTGGAGTCTCCGATGGAAGATCAAAACCATATCACCTAAGCTACAGATCTTTATATGGCGGCTACTTCAAAATCCACTGCCCCCTCATATGGCTATCAACAAACACATCCCTTCTATCTGTAACCTTTGTCCATTCTGTTTCGAGCATAAGGAAGACGTCAACCATCTCTTCTTACATTGTTCTGTGGTGAAAGAAACGTGGTTTTCCAGTTATGTAGGGCTGCAGACCGACAGTCACCTAAATATTCATGAATTACTGATGACATGGTTGAAGGACCCTACAGCGCACGAGACCTTAAGTTGGGAGCGGCGATCCTCTGGAGCCTATGGAAAGCTAAATGCGATTATGTCTTTCGACATAGAACAACAAGCACTCATCAGATTCTTTATCAGGCCAACCTTACGTACAATGCATACAAGGGTGATCAACATTAAGGGTTGGCCCATATCGAAGACATGCGAGAAAAATTGACCTTAGATGCACTATGGAGCCCCCCACCACCTGGGTGTATCAAAATCAATGTCGACGGCGCCACTTCATCTTCGTCCATTGCAGCTACCGCCGTGGCAAGGGGCTCGGATGGAAGATTCATTGCAGCTAAAACATAGTTCTCTTCTCAAGTGTTTGATGTTGAGCACAGCCTCATGGCGGAGATCTGTAGCATTCAACAAGGTATACTACTTGCAAAAGAGCGCAACAAAGAAACTAATATATCTATTGAAGGAGACTCCCTCTCAGCTATTAGGATCTTCAATGGAGAGGAAAATTTGATCCCATGGCAATTACTAGATCTGGTTCAGGAGAGCCAATCCTCTCTAGACCTACTTGAAAGACGGCCATAATTTACTTTCATCAGGAGAACAGGCAACAGGGTCGCTCATAGATTGGCGAGAGAATATCTCCAGTATTGCTTGTCAAATACTTCCCACTCTCCTCCAAATTGTATTAGCCAACTTCTTGAAGAAGAAGCTGATAATTCCCACAATGTTCTTTTTAGTTGAATCAATAAATTCAGTTCCTGCTTCAAAAAAGAAAAAGAAAAATAAGACCAAAAATCCAATTGAAATTCAACATTTAGTTTCAATATAACTTCTGTCTACACCGTTTATACTGGGTCACTTGCCTATATGTTTGAAGAAACGAGCCTAGGTCAATCTATACTATTATACAATGAGAAAAGTATGTTTCACCGTAGAAACTTTTGTTCCGAAAAATGTCCTCATCTAAGTTTACTAATTAAAATTGTTCATTAAATTTTATCTTGGTAGTTATGTAATTACATATAGAAGAAAATAAATTAAGAAGGTTACTATTTGCTCTTTCCAAGTATTATAAAATACGTATAAGACACGTACATATATACTATTAATACTAGGTCTCGTTTGGTTCGCAGAAATTAAATGAAAGGAAATCAATACTTTGTTATTTTCCTTTCATTTGGAAAATTATTATTTCTTTTGAATTTTTTTGATGTTTGGAAATAAATTGTAAAGGAAAGTGAATATTTTAAGATGGAAAAGTGATTCCTTATTTTGGATGGAATCATTTTTTTTTTAATAATTTTTCGGATTCACTTGTTTTTTTCTCAATTTTTTGACACACAAATATATGAAAAATAATATTTTTTTTTCCTTTCAATTTCATAATTCTCTGAATCAAACGAGACCACAGTGGGACTAATTTCAAGTTTTAGCCAAATTTTGTAGCACTTGATGGCTCCAATGGACTCTTGTCCACACTTGAAAAATGGTAGAAAGCTAAGAGACTCTCCAAATTTGGAGAGTCCACTAGTTGATCTATATTACTTACGGGCCCACCATATTTACTTCTCCTTCATTCTTTTTTTGGAGTGTTGTCACTTGTCAATTATGAAAGAAAAATAAGGAGGAAAACAAATGGAGTGTTGTCACTTGTCAATTTGAAATATTTATTTAGACTATACCATTGTGTACCAACATGAAATAAATATTCAAAATTAATTATTGGAGTATGATTTGAAGTGATTTGGAACATGATTTGGAGTGTTAGTACTGTGGATGCTCTTACCCTGTGTTTGGGAACATTTGTGGGGAGGGAGAGAAAAATTTGAGGGGAAGGAAAATGGAGGAGAGGAAAATGAAAGTAAAGTTAATTTTTCCTTCCTTTGTTTGGATGGACAAAAAGTAGGGGAAGGAAAAATTTAAAAACAATTTTTTATTTGTTTATGGATAGAGGTACAATTATTATTTTCTCCTTGGTATTCTCAAATGATGATTTAATATTAACTTTTTGAGGGGTTGTGGGGTAAATTCACTCAAATTTCTCTTATCTCTCTCCATTTCCTTCCACATTTGCGAGGAAAATTTTTTGGTGGGACCCACCTACTTTTTTCTCTCAAATTTTTCTCTTCCATTTTCTCTTCTCCTTTCCAAACACCAGCATTTAAAATTTTTCTCTCACTTTTCCCTCAACTTTTTCCTTTCTTCCATTTTCCATCCTTCCCAAACAGTACATTAGAAGACGCACCGATGAGGTTTGATGTCGGAGAGTCTGACCAGCCAACCGACAAACCACCCCATACCCACATGGACACACGCCGCACAACGACCACATCATTTTCTTTTCCCTTTTTTTTAAAAATCGTTTTATTTTCCTTTATTATTACTAGTACTAGTAGGCGTGAGAATATCAGATTCGCATCGAACAGATGCATATATATATATTCCGACGAATAAACTCGGAATCATTTTATTTATTATTTTAAAAGAAAAAAAATTATTATTTTCTCTCTTCTCTTTTTTATGTATATTTGATTAGCAAGAAGAAATAAAGTAATATTCTTGCTCTTCGTTCTTCTTTCCTCTCTCATGGAGATGGAAGCGTCGTCACCGGTCGTCGTCGTCGATCTCCTTGCTCAGCTGGATCTGCAGGTACCGATCGATCCATGGAATGATCTGTTTGATGCTTGCTTCGATTGAATCTAGGGTTTTTTTTTAATGGATGATTGAATGGATGGATAGGAAGAGAAGGGCTGCGAGTGGACGGTGGGGGGTTCGTCGGCAGCGGCGGCGGAGACGGAGGAGGGGTACGGCGTGTGCGCCATATGTCTGGAGAGGATCCCCATGAAGGAGATCGCGCTCGTCAAGGGCTGCGAGCACGCCTACTGGTTCGTATTTCCCCTTTCGCTACTTCTTTTGCTTCCTGGTGCTAAATAAAGCTTGGATCTTGGTAGTTTTCTGTTGTGTTTGTGTGACGGAGCGATGCGGATGTGTGTACTCGTTGGAATATGGGTTAGCTAACCCTAAAATTTTAGCAATAAGGGGTTCTTGTTCTTGTTGTTGGACAGTCGTGTAAGCAAGATCTTTACGTATAGTTTTTGGAACTTTAAAATGGAGTTTCAGAAAAATCTAATCGGATTGGAGTTATGCTAACCCTAGTTTGAAGGGAGTTATGGGGTTAGAAATGGAGCTTCGTTGAACTCTAAAGAACTTGACGGAGTTTTAAATATTTGAAGCTGGGTGGCCTAATTCCACTGAACTCCAAATTTCATTTTCCAAATGAGGCATTAAGAGTGTTATTTGGTATGAAATGGTGTACATTAGCATTGTTGATTGAGTTGAGATACCATCTGATTGATTTGTTAGTTAGGATATTCTTTTTTGGTTCCACAATCTGCTTCAACTAGGTATTAATAACAAGGGCAAGTATCACTGAGCCGCTGAAAGTACGAAGGGTTATGCTAGTTTTGGATGGGTACTCGTGAAGTACAATAGAATTAAGTGAAAGAAAAACAAAGGCAGATGTTGGGTTGATTCTGGCTTCAATGATTTTTCTTTTTTATGATTTTATAGATATTCATGTTGTTATTGTTGGGAACGAATCCGAAAAATACCGTTCCCAACAAAGTGGTATCAGAGCTTGTGGTTGCAAGGTGTTAGCAGACTGACTGCCAAACCGGGTAGAAGAGATGGACGTGAAGCCATTGCGCATGATAAATCTGAATGGTTCTAGCTCTCACTATTGGCATAACAAGAACAAGGATTTATTGTTCATCAAGAAGTTGCATCTTTTGGTATTTGCTTTCGGTAAGTGTCACGACCCGCACCCGGATATACGGATACGAATACGTGGGCCATGTCCAGCCTACGCCGCAGTATCGGCGGTAGAACGCTGTCTAGTACCCAATAAATATACACTACATCTAGAAGGTCCATGAACTACAAATGTACTCAATCACAACCCAACATCTAAAGAAGATAAGACAGGAAAGATAACTAAGGCACAAGAACTAGAAACTACTAGAAGGAATCATATGACAGGAAAATAAAGAAGGAAAAATAAGACGAACTAAGGATAACTACCAGGCAACTCACATAGAAGAAGAGTGAGATCCACCTCAGCTAGCAACATTATGAAGTCCAATAATGGCATAACAACTCCTAAAATATTTTCAACATATCCAGTCAGGATGGAACGAGTACATAAACTAACAACAGTTTCATAGTATTGACAAATGCTGTAAGAGACAATCATAATGGAATACAAGATGATATAGCAAGACTGTAAGTAAAACATGATATATAAACTGGAAATCATGTCAAGGTGAATCACGCAGGGAAAGTAAGCTGAACTGTAATATGTAACTAATATAATAAATGTAAAATGTGCCTCGAATATTATAGCATAATGTGATCGGTATGGGTCAAGATCAGGCTTTTAGCCGACCGGCTACAAGTACGTGGACTCGGTCCGGCCGGGATGGCAAGCTATGGAGCAAGTAGTAGCACAGGTCAGGCTATACCCATCGTGAGGTGAGGGTATAGCTATGATACAAGTAGTAACTTAAGATGGGCATTGATCACACTATCTATAAAAATTTTCATTCCCCGAATAGTATACGGATCCGGACATAGCACGTCATGGCACGAGATTCCCTAAGAAGGTAGCTACTCCTTCTCAGGAATCGGTGTCAATACAAGTACAAGAACAAGATCGAGCAAGTACCGGTATCCCAAGAAAATCTAAGAATGACATCTCATGACAGGAATCCGGTATATACTAGTCCGTGTACCATCGTGACGAGAATCAAGTAAAACACTATAACTGAATCGGATACAGAAAATATCAAGACAAGGAACTACTATCAGAGAATGTACTCGCCTGCGGTCCTGAGCTGTCAAATGGGGTCGTTGCTCAGAGTGATGCCACGGACCTAAAGATAAGATATATATAAGCTAATTAGGGTTCAACAGTGTTAAGCTTTATTCTATAGTATAAGCTACGTAATCTAGGTCAGACTCGGTCAACTAAGTTAAACTAGGTCACATTGAGTTACACTAGGTCAAACTAGGTTACAGGAAGTCAAACCAAGTCAAACTATGTCAAACCGGGTCAAAGGTTGACTTATAGTTGACTTTTGGTCAACTGGTCAACTCTGGTCAACTCTAGGTTAAACTAGGTCAAATGTTGACTCTACTTCGTCGTTCAATCAAAGCAGTCATCCATGGTCAAACAAGATCAAGGCTAGTCTCTATAAACATCTACAGGGTTAACACATTCAATTTCAGTGGTTGTGAAATCACTGGAATCGATGGATCTCAAAATACAACAAAAGGAGATTATAATAATAGGGTGATAACCTACAGATGTTGTCGGATGGTGAAACAACCATCACCAACGTGTCCAGAATGGTCAAATTAGCTAGGATAGCCTATCCATAAGTCCAATTTGGACACAGGGGCAAAAAGGTAATTTCGGATCAAAATGGTGTCCGTGTCTGACCCACTTTGTACCGAAAAATGTGTCGAAATAAAAGTGCACTAAACCTAACAAATTATATGTCCACGAATCCAGAATGATGATACGAACCCAACGGTATATCCGAAATTGGATTCCGATGACCCGATCTCAGATTGGTTCGTTAATCCGGATATTGGAATCCGATTTGCACGAAAAAGCGTGTCGGAGCCAATGTCCTCAAAACTCAGCAAATTATATGTCAACGAGTCCAGAATGACGATACGAACTGAACGGTATGTCCAGAATTGGATTCCGATGAGCCGATCTCAAAATGATCCGTTAACCCGGATATTGGTATCCGACTTGCACCGAAATGTGTGTCGGAACCAATGTCCACTAAAACCTAGCAAATTATATGTCAACGAGTCCAGAATGACGATACGAACTAAACGGTATATTTGGAATTGGATTTCGATGAGCCGATATCAAAAAGTTCCGTTGACCCGGACTGTGGGGCCCGCTTTGCACCAAAATGGGTGCCAGGGCCCACATCCTTCAAATCTAACAAACTTTATATGAAAACGTGCCAGAACGACGCCACGAGTCTACTGGTGGTGTCAGAAATTGAATCTGGAGTCCCGGGTTCAAAAATGGAATTTTACAAGTTGGAAATTACGAATTCGGACGGCCAACTTTGGCGTCGAATTCAAGCAACCAAACGTGCTCACAATAAAACGAAACTTAAGGGACAGGAAGAGGGTTATACCAGATACGCACAGGAACTGGTGGCACGCCAGACGGAGCTGCGACGACGGAGTTACGAGCTGACGAAGTCGGCTACACGAAACTGCCCAAAAACAGTTCAAATTAAAACGTCAACTTGGTGGCCGGTTTTGATCTATCAAACGACGAAATTAACGGATGAAATTTGAGAGGGTTGAAGGGGTATATACCGAGATTGTGATGGAGCAAAGAGTTCGCCAATCCTACGGTCGGATTTTTCGAAAAACGCGCGCGAAGTCGCTGTCCCGGGCGCGAATTCTGTGTTCCGTTCCCGCGCGCGTCACTGCGGGATCTCGTGCAAAACGCACGGATCGGGTGTTTCACGCGTCGGGGAAGAGGGCGGTGGTCACGGGGGCCTGCCCGGGGGTGCGCCCGGCCGGGGGGGGGGGGGCTCGCCGGCGGCGCGTGGCCGACGACGGCGGGCGGTGGCGGCGGCAGCGCGTGGCGGCCTGCTGCTGCATGCTGCTCGCTGCGCGGGGGGGGGGGGGGGGGGGGAAGGGGGGCACGACGAGCGGCGCGACGCGCGGCTGCCCGGCAGTGGTGGCCGCGACGGCGGAGTCTTGGCGCGGCGTCGGCCCAGCGGTGGAGGTGAGGTGATGAAGAAGAAGAGGAGGAGAGTGGAGGTGGTGGTTGTGGTGTTAATGGTGGTGGTGTGAAGAAGTAGAGGAAGAAGAAGGAGGAGGAAGTGAAGAATAAGAAAAGAATGGGGGCATGGGCTGCTGCTGGATTGGGGAGGGTGTGATTGTGTGTGATGGGAAGGAGAGAGAGGGATTATATATATTATATGAGTGTGTGTGTATATAATATATAAAGAGAGAGATATTTAAAGAGAGAAAGTTGAGAGAGAGAGAGGTCGGCTAGGGGTGGGGAGGGTGTGCTGGTGAGAGAGAGAGAGAGAGTGAGTTGTGTGTAGGTGTTATTAGGAGGAGAGAGAAAAGAGAGTTATATATATATATATATATATATATATATATATATATATATATAAAAGAGAAAATAAGATATTTGATAAAGTATAGAGAGAAGGATGTTTGTATAGAGATATTTTAAATAGGGGGTAGTCATGTTAGGGATCACATAAAATCTGGTTGGGCGTTGGATCCGGTTCGATGGAGTTTGGGCTAGGGTTTCATCATAATTATAAATTTAAGTTATTTATAATAATGGGTGAAATAGGAGCACAAGGGAGATCAAATCGGTGGCACGCAAGTGGCACGTGCATAGAAGACTCAAAACAGGCTAGGGCCATGTATTGGGTCGACTGGATTGGACCGATGTCGGGCCCGAAAATTAAGTTGGAAGTTAAATCACAAATTACGACAGACGATAAATTGGTCTAAATTGACCCAAAAGTTGCGCGAAGCAAATGGAGCACAAGGGAACAAGTTCGAGTGGGACATGATATATCATCATGAAGATAATCTCGTCTACTACAAACTTCAAGAAGAAAGTTTCCAGAGACTGGCATCCCTGATGCCCCTGAAATTCAAGTCACCGTAAAGAGCATTTAATGATCAAAATTAATTAAATAAAAAAGAATTATCGAAAATAATTCATTTAGAAAATTCGAAAATAAATTCCGGAAATTCAAGGGGTTTACATCCTACCCACCTTATAAAAATTTCGTCCTCGAAATTAAAGGTTGGTAGTGGGGTTAAAACATGATAGAAGATTTAAGCAATATTTTAGGCACGATCCAAGAATGACGAGTTTTGCACGATCATGATAATCAATTCAAAATTATTCAGGCACGATGAGGGAGTTGGCACGATAGCATCATGATATGAACAAAATCATATGTGCATGATTTCAGAATAAGTCAAGTTATTGGGGCACGATTTTGGAGACGATTAGGAGAATCGAAGATATAAATGAAGTTCAAGTACGGGGTGATCTGTAGGACTTAGGTTGATGGAAATCAACCCGAAAGTCGCACAGGCCCGATCAAGATGAAAAGCTAACCATGACCAAAACAAGGTTTGGCATGGTTGAGATAAAATTTCAGACACAAACAAAAATCGAAGTCAAGGTCTTATAGGCTCGATCAAAGATTAAGGAGTATGATTAATAAAATCATGAAATACGATCCAAGTTCGAACGCGATTAAAATTGGAAATAGTCTAAGTTCACTTGGCACGATAGAGGTATGACAACGAAATCAAAACTTGAGCTTCGTCCGATTACAATCAAGTCAAAAATTTGATTAACAGGATTTCAGCTCGATGAAATTTGATTTAGGGTTAAGATTATCGTGAACATGAGAATCAAAGTCGAATAGTCATGATCTTAATCAGGGCTAAGAGAAGCAAATGGAGAGGAACTTTTGAGTATAGCACGATTGAGAGATAGATTTGATAGAAATCAGATCATAGGTCACATAAGCACGATCAAGATCCAATTTCAGTTGTGAAAGACGATAAATTCATGATTTAGAAATCAAAATCTTATAAGCACGATTTAGGAAGAAACTCAAATTAATTAGGCATGGTAGGAATTCAAATATGTTCAATTCTAACACCAATAATTTCGTAGGTTACACTAGTTAGTCATGATTGAAAGTAAAAAAATTTAGGCACGAGTTTGATGCAAGATAAAAATATATAGTTATGATCGTTAAAATCACGGTCAAGGAAATCCCAAGTTGTCTTAGTCATGCCAAGTCATCTAGGCACGACTAATCACAAGGAATTTGGATGTAATCAGGAAATGAAATCAAGGTCGAAAAGAGTTTAGACATGAGTGTCCAAAATCCAAACATGATCAAAATCGGAAGTCAATGCACAAGGGTTAATAGCATTGAAATCCAACCACGATAAAGAAATTAGTCTCAACACGATCTAAGTTGATCAACTTTCGAGTAAATCAGAATTTGGGCAAGATGGAGAATAAGATCAACGAAGGCTGGGCACGAGCATCCAAGGATGAAAATCCAAGTCACAAAGGAATTTGAAGTCATCTAGAGTCTAGTCAGCAACCAAGACTCTTTGGCACGAATAACAAGACGACCAAATCGACTGGTCAAAATCAGAGAACATCAAATCTTACGATATTGAATTTTAAGAAACAGTTTAAGGATAAGGAATTGAATTTCTTCTGTTATGGAAGAAAACCCAAATGTAGGATTGTAGAAGGAAGTCGGGGTAATCATCTCGCTCTGTTTCGACTACTACCAAGATCCAACGTCTACTCCGAAACAGATGATTACGATACTTCCTCGACTTTTTCCAAGATAAAAAGATACAAGAGCTCAAAAGATTTCAAAGTATAGATGACAGAAGTAGATACGAGATAATTGATTGGTGTAATCAAGACATAGCTAAACAAGTCAAAGGAAATGATGGCAAGATGAGGAAATCATCATACGATGAGAAAAGAAATGAATGATAAGTCGAGAAATAAGGGTATGAATTATCCTCATCATTTAGTCAAAAAGAAGTGAATCAATTTAAGATAGGACCTGATAACCATACACGTCTATCCAAAACCATGCTGCCAGAATTTACGCCACGCCAGTAAACATAGCTGCAATAAACGATAGAGTCCATAACTAAGGTATACACCCTATAATCATGTCATCTAGATTCCTTGCCACGCCAACCGGTATGGCTGCAAGAGAATCTTAATGCCATAACTAGGATAGTATATCCAAAATCATGCTCCATGTCCTTGTCAGGCTAGCTAATATGAATGCGATAAATTCTAAACTCCATAAATAAAGTAGACATTTATCGTTCTCATCGTCTCCATCAAATATGTTTATCAGGATATCTTAACTCAATCCTTAAAAACTTATCTCAAACAATAATCAAAATTGAATTCAACAACGAACGAACATCAAGATTTAAAATTCAACAACGAATCAAAGATAAGTAAATGGAAACTAGCGGAAACAGGTTCCGAGATAGGGTTTAGAAGAAAATTCTCAGGAGATGTCCAAAGGTACTATCTAGGTCAAGATAAAAGGAAATCATTGGAATATAATCTAAAACAATCTCAACCTGATATGAGACTGGCAAATCATATTCTCGTCTTAACCTAGAAGATATATAAGTTCAACTTATACCTTCCCTCTGGGGTCCACAAACTCATTCCAAGAAAGAATAAAGTTGATAACGGACATATGTTTCAGAAATCATGATAGACAGGAACAAACGAGAAAAGTTTCGAAAAGTTCGAAATAAGATTCCCAGGGGTCATCCCTGGAATCTACCAAGAGTTCCTAATATGTGACTGAGTACCAAATTCCTAAAATATTCCATGACTCAACCTTAATCCTAGGGCAGGCTCGCAGTAGTACAGAAAAGCTCAAGTACTACCACGACTTCGCATTAATTGCAAAGACTGACCTGTATGGGCCACCACAAAAACGTGTCACGATCCGCACCCGGATATACGGATACGAATACGTGGGCCACGCCCAGCCTACGCCGCAGTATCGGCGGTAGAACGCTGTCTAGTACCCAATAAATATACACTACATCTAGAAGGTCCATGAACTACAAATGTACTCAATCACAACCCAACATCTAAAGAAGATAAGACAGGAAAGATAACTAAGGCACAAGAACAACTAGAAACTACTAGAAGGAATCATATGACAGAAAAATAAAGAAGGAAAAATAAGACGAACTAAGGATAACTACCAGGCAACTCACATAGAAGAATAGTGAGATCCACCTCAGCTAGCAACATCATAAAGTCCAATAATGGCATAACAACTCCTAAAATATTTTCAATATATCCAGTCAGGATGGAACGAATACATAAACTAACAACAGTTTCATAGTATTGACAAATGTTGTAAGAGACAATTATTATGGAATACAAGATGATATATCAAGACTGTAAGTAAAACATGATATATAAACTGGAAATCATGTCAAGGTGAATCACGCAGGAAAAATAAGCTGAACTGTAATATGTAACTAATGTAATAAATGTAAAATGTGCCTCGAATATTATAGCATAATGTGACCGGTATGGGTCAAGATCAGGCTTCCAGCCGACCGGCTACAAGTACGTGGACTCGGTCCGACCGGGATGGCAAGCTATGGAGCAAGTAGTAGCACAGGTCAGGCTATACCCATCGTGAGGTGAGGATATAGCTATGATACAAGTAGTAACTCAAGATGGGCATTGATCACACTATCTATAAAATTTTTCATTCCCCGAATAGTATACGGATCCGGACATAGCACGTCATGGCACGAGATTCCCCAAGAAGGTAGCTACTCCTTCTCAGGAATCGGTGTCAATACAAGTACAAGAACAAGATCGAGCAAATACCAGTATCCCAAGAAAATCCAAGAATGACATCTCATGACAGGAATCCGGTATATACTAGTCCGTGTACCATCGTGACGAGAATCAAGTAAAACACTATAGCTGAATCGGATACGGAAAATATCAAGACAAGGAACTACTATCAGAGAATGTACTCGCCTGCGGTCCTGAGCTGTCAAATGGGATCGTTGCTCAGAGTGATGCCATGGACCTAAAGATAAGATATATATAAGCTAATTAGGGTTCAACAGTGTTAGGCTTTATTCTATAGTATAAGCTACGTAATCTAGGTCAGACTCAGTCAAACTAGGTCACACTGAGTCACACTAGGTCAAACTAGGTTACAGGAAGTCAAACCTAGTCAAACTGGGTCAAAGGTTGACTTACAGTTGACTTTTGGTCAACTGGTCAACTCTGGTCAACTCTAGGTTAAACTAGGTCAAATGTTGACTCTACTTCGTCGTTCAGTCAAAGCAGTCAACCATGGTCAAACAGGATCAAGGCTAGTCTCTATAAACATCTACAGGGTCAACACATTCAATTTCAGTGGTTGTGAAATCACTGGAATCGATGGATCTCAAAATACAACAAAAGGAGAGAGATTATAATAATAGGGTGAAAACCTACAGATGTTGTCGGATGGTGAAACAACCATTACCAACGTGTCCAGAATGGTCAAATTAGCTAGAATAGCCTATCCATAAGTCCAATTTGGACACAGGGGAAAAAAGGTAATTTCGGGTCAAAATGGTGTCCGTGTCGGACCCACTTTGTACCGAAAAATGTGCCGGAATAAAAGTGCACTAAACGTAACAAATTATATGTCCACGAATCCAGAATGATGATACGAACCCAACGGTATATCCGAAATTGGATTTCGATGACCCGATCTCAGATTGGTCCGTTGACCCGGATATTGGAATCCGATTTGCACAGAAAAGCGTGTCGGAGTCAATGTTCTCAAAACTCAGCAAATTATATGTCAACGAGTTCAGAATGACGATACGAACTCAAGGGTATGTCCAGAATTGGATTCCGATGAGCCGATCTCAAAATAATCCGTTGACTCGGATATTTGTATCAGACTTGCACCGAAATGCGTGTCGGAACCAATGTCCACTAAAATTTAGCAAATTATATGTCAACGAGTCCAGAATGACGATACGAACTCAACGATATATTCGAAATTGGATTCCGATGAGCCGGCGTCAAAAAGTTCCGTTGACCCGGACTGTGGGGTCCGCTTTGCACCAAAATGCGTGCCAGGGTCCACGTCCTCCAAATCTAACAAACTTTATATAAAAACGTGCTAGAACGATGCCACGAGTCTACTGGTGGTGTCAGAAATTGAATCCGGAGTCCCGGGTTCAAAAATAGAATTTTACAAGTTGGAAATTACGAATTCGGACGGCCAACTTTGGCGTCGAATTCAACCAACCAAACGTGGTCACAATGAAACGAAACTTAAGGGACAGAAAGAGGGTTATACCAGATACGTATAGGAACTGGTGGCACGTCCGACGGAGCTGCGACGACAGAGTTACGAGCTGACGAAGTCGGCTCCACGAAACTGTCCAAAAACAGTTCAAATTAAAACGTGAACTTAGTGGCCGGTTTTGATCTATCAAACGACGAAATTAACGGATGAAATTTGAGAGGGATGAAGGGGTATATACCGAGATTGTGACGGAGCAAAGAGTTTGCCGATCCTACGGTCGGATTTTTCGAAAAATGTGCGCGAAGTCGCTGTCCCGACGCGAATTCTGTGTTCCGTTCCCGTGCGCGTCACGGCGGGATCTCGTGCAAAACGCACTGATTGGGTGTTTCACGCGTCGGGGAAGAGGGCGATGGTCACGGGGGCCTGCCCGGTGGTACGCCCGGCCAAGGGGGGGCTCGCCGGTGGCGTGTGGCTGACGATGGCGGCCGGTGACGGCGGCAGCGCTTGGCGCCTGCTGCTGCATGCTATTACTGCTGCTGCTACTGCTGCGCTGCTGCTCGCTGCGCGCGCGGGGGGCACGACGAGTGTCGCGGCGCACGGTTGCCTGACGGTGGAGGCGCGGCGGAGGAGGCGCGACGCGGCGGCGGCCCAGCGGTGGAGGTGAGGTGATGAAGGAGAAGAGGAGGAGAGTGGAGGTGGTGGTTGTGGTGTTAATGGTGGTGGTGTAGTTGTGGTGGTGTGAAGAAGTAGAGGAAGAAGAAGAAGTGAAGAAGAAGGAGGAAGTGAAGAATAAGAAAAGAATTGGGGCATGGGCTGCTGCTGGATTGGGGAGGGTGTGTTTGTGTGTAATGGGAAGGAGAGAGGGATTATATATATTATATGAGTGTGTGTATATAATATATAAAGAGAGAGAAAGTTGAGAGAGAGAGAGGTCAGCTAGGGGTGGGTAGGGTGTGCTGGTGAGAGAGAGAGAGAGTGAGTTGTGTGTGTAGGTGTTATTAGGAGGAGAGAGAAAAGAGAGTTATATATATATATATATATATATATATATATATATATATATATATATATATTGGAAAAAGGGTAAATTTTATTCGAAAGTAAAGCAGTAATCGTACAACATACAGTCAAAGTGGGACTCCCACTCTTCAAATTCCCATAACATCTATATCAAATTCGATGTTATGCAGCATGCCCACCAGAGGTGTGACCAGTCCCTCAAATATCCGACGGTTTCGTTCCCGCCAGACGTGCCAAACTGAAGCAGCCAGTCGGATCCTGGCGGTCCGGAACCAGTCCTCCCCTCGACCTCTGCTATCGCGGATCACCGTGATGATATCCCCAATACCCTGTCCGGAGTCGCAACCTCCTAACACTCTACTCTGCTCCTTCCAGATCTGCCAAGCCAGGTCACACTTGAAGAAGATATGTCTAATAGATTCATGCTCCAGACTGCATAATACACACTTGGGATCTGGGACCGGCACTCCAAAAGAACTCAACCGATCCCTAGTCAGATGGCGACCCAGTAGGAGCTTGTAAATACAGAGCTGCATCTTCCTGGCCAGACCCTTGCACCATACGAACTCGTAGTCTGGGCTCTCCTGAAAAGCGCGCCGGATGAGATTGTAGCAACTCCGGAATTGGAACTCCCCATTTCCTGGAGGCGCTCCAGTCGGCGCCCACATCCACCGATCAGCAGGCAAGTCCGGATCGATGACAATAGTACCAATGATCCCACCCAGCTCCCGGGTGAAACGGTAAGACTCCAGCCTCCACTCCCCGTCGCGAATGATCCGACTACACGTCATGCCCCTCCTGTCCTCCTGGTGTGTCTGAGCCCCCATAATGTCCAATAACGAGCGTCCTTCTATCCAAGGATCCCGCCAGAGGTCCGTGCCAGACCCATCCTTCATGACCTTCCTGATAGCAGATTGAAGAATCCCCCTGTGTCTTAGGACAGTCTTGAACGTGACGGAGTGATTATTATCAGTAGCACACGTCCAAAAGTTGCCCTGCTTCACATATCTGCTATGCATCCAGGCCGCCCAGAGAGACCCCCCATTGATGAATTTCCAAGCTAGCTTAAGCGCGAAGACCTCCCTAATCTCCAGCAGCGGCCTAAGCCCCACTCCCTCCTTCTTGGGTCGACATAGCTGTTCCCAAGAGATCGCATGCATACCCCCCTCCCCCCCCCCCCCCCCCCCCCCGCCAGATGAAATCAGCACAGATTCGATCCACTTTCCTAACGGTGGCAATAGGAAGAAGGATGGATTGTAGCCAGAAATGAGCTAGAGCCGTAATCACCGATCGAACCAGCTTGATGTGCCCTCCAAATGACAATCCCGAAGCCTGCCAACCTTCCACTCTCCTCTGGACGTACTCCACCAAACTATGACAGTCCTGATCCCGCGCATAGTTGACCGTGATAGGTACTCCTAAGTAGTGCACCGGAAGATCACTCCTCTCGATACCAAGAACGTCCGTCCGCTCCTCCTTCTGAGGACATAGGGAGCTGAAATATACCCGGCTCTTCTTCCTGTTCAGCTGGAGGCCCGTAAGGGAATGCAACTCTCCCATAATATCTGCAAGCGTCCTCGCTGGCCTAAACTGATTCCAAAAATGGATAAAAGTCAAGGCTCAAGGTAAGTCGGTACCAATGACTTAGTTCAAGACATGACTCTACCCAGGACGTGTCATCGTAGTTAAAACAGATACATGAACTTTATCACCTGTCTCAAGATACGAAGACAGAAGCGATTGGCTGATCGGAATGGACTGACATCTCTGCCTACATGCTGAGACTGATCCTCCATAACTGGCATGGCTGAAGAATGCTGAGCTGCCCTAGGCAAAACACGAACAAGATAATCAGAAGGATCAAGAACAGTGCCCTTGAAAGTTGAAGGACACAAGATCAAATCATGGGAACAGGAATGATTAACGATCAAAACAGATATCAAGTCAAGTATCAGAGATAGAGAATAATCCGAAGGAGATCAATAAGGATAATCGTGATTGAGATATCTAAACATGGTAACCCCCACAAATCTGAAAATCGAGACCTGCATGGGCCACCACTAAAACCATGTCACGTCCCAGAACCAGAATACTGGAGAGCGGAGGCAGACATAGCCAGCTACGTAATCCCAAAGTACGTTAATACTCTGAAATCACGTATAAGCTGTCAAGACATGGGGGTTACTCTACAAGCCATCAGTCAATCCTATGGTTTAACAATCCTAGGTATCTCAATCACAGGCAATTATACAAGAGCAAGAGTACGATCATCATACATACAATAGTAAGGCGTCCCGAACCATATATACATGACTGATCATGAAGCCAGTACCACAGAACTGAGGACTAGCTAGAGTATTAGTCGTACATGATAAGGACTAGCTATAGTCTAGAATACACATATCATGTTTATGCCCGTAGGCTACAATATCAAGGAAAATACCAAATCACGAGCTAAACACGTGCTCGGGGCTAAACGTTACAAGAGGAGAATTTACATATCAGTGGGAGAATGAAGAAGAAACCTACTGAGGCACTCTGGTGCTCCGGCTGGTCACCGTCGAGTAGATGGTGCGGTAGATCCTTCGGGCTCTTCTATCAGAACCTGGCCATGCAAAACCAGTGGGGTCAGACCCCAAATAGCAAGTACCACAAAGGAGGCCGAACTATGAACTTAAAACCAGCAACCATTAGCAATCAACAAGCAGATAAGTAAAGGAGGATCGAGATTCGTGCAGTACCAATGCACTCATCCCGAATATAGAGAGACAGTAAGTAAATCATCATTTGACATAAAGTAAACTGGAGAACATGTTAAATAAATAGAACTGGGCAGGTGATATACGATGAGATAACCATGGGACATTCAGATAACCAGGTTACAACCCGTAAACCAAACAAGGACCGGGGTTGTAACCCTTCGTCTGAACAGAACTTGGTTTCTCCCACCATTTATCGGCAAGATAAAATAAAAAAAATCAGGATATGTAACGATCATGTACAGGACAGGACGAATATGAACAATCAGGTCATGTGACAATCTTGTGCAGGTTCAAGTCAATACTAGACTGAGTTAGACTCCATTCAATCAATCACGGCCAAGCAATAAGTACGGCTTGATACTTTAACTAACTAGGGTTATCACAGGCCTAGTTACTAGCAAGATGCAATGAGATTCTTCCAAGTCCGGTTACCTGTTTGTTACTGCCTGAATGATCCCAGCAAAGAAAAGGAAAAGATAGCATGATATAGCAGACACACTGTAGTAAGATACATGTGTCCTAAGGTACCACGCTCGACGGCGGGCTGGAAGTGCGCTCATCTCGACGGATAGCAACAAATCCCATGTATATATATATAAGGCCGGGATCAAAGGGGCAACAGGTAACTGGGAAAGTCTCTCCATGAATTACTTGATCAATCTAGTCATTAATCCTAGCCATATTCAGTATGAATCCCTGACCGTGGGAAACCAGGGATTCATATCCTAGACATGATGCAAGACAAGACGGGTTCATTTGTACAAACACAATCACCCACGGTATCCAAGCCATCCATACTGGTCATGTCAGGTTAGCCGTCGCAACAGCATTTCAAGAAGTATCATGTCAGGTTTATCATGTCAAGAGTGCGCCACGGCAGGCCACTATCAAGAATTATCATGTCAAGTCTAATTGTCAGGAGTGCACCACGGCGGGTCACTATCAAGTCATGTCAGGTTTACTTGTGAAGAGTGCACCACTATAGGTCACTATCAAGAATTATCATGTCAAGTTTACTGGTCAAGAGTGCGCCACGACGGGCCACTATCAGGTCATGTCAGGTCATTAATCAAGAGTGCACCACTACGGGTCACTGTCGTGTTTAGGGTACATGTGCCGGACAGTATAGTGCAAGCATTCAATTAGGAGACTCAAGTTATGCTGAGGTTACAAGGCACAAATCATCATTAAGATCAAATAAGAATAGAGAAATAATAATAACAATAATTTAAATAGCTGGACAAGGCATAGGAAGGAGCCCTGCGGCTCAGGGTCACTATCAAGCATTGTTCAATTATCATTCCAACATAATAAATAAATTCGGGATTATCAAGTTCATGACAAAAGGCGTAAGGATATAAAATGGGCATAAAAATATACAATAGGGATAAATGTGTACTCCGTAGGAACTCAAGTTACAAAAAGAGTCACAAGACTTGGATATAAAACAAAATATAAAATACAGGACATGACAGAGCCATGCGGCTCGGGCAAGGCTGGCTCATGCGGCTGAGACAGCACATCCCATGCGGCTCAGGGAGATGGGTCTCATGCGGCTCAGAGAACGAGCCTCATGCGGCTGGGTCAATCAGGGTCATGCGGCTCAGGAATGTGGCGCATATGCGGCCAGGGGATGAAGGGGGTACATGCGGCTAAGGTAGACGGAGTCCATGCGGCTCGGTTTATGCCGAAGCCTATGCGGCTGGGTCAATACAAGAACTCATGCGGCCAGAGGAAATACAAGTTCATGCGGCCAGGGAGACGGGGCCGCATATGCGGCTAGGATCACATGCGGCCAGGAGAGGCAAGGACGCATATGCGGCTAAGTGGGGAAAAGTCCATGCGGCTGGGAGAACACTTGCCGCATGAAATGTTCATGCGGTCAAGTCAAGCCCATGCGGCCAGAACTGTCGTATGAAGGCTCATGCGGCTCAGAATCACTTGCCGCATGAAGTATTCATGCGGTCAAGTCTAGCACTGTTCTTCTTCTCCAAGCTTCCGAGAAGAAGAACGCCAAGAATCCATGCTTCCAAGCTCCATGAAACCTTCATCCGGAGTCCAAATTCGAACTTCCTTGGGTCAAAACGGGGCAGAATGAAATGCTCTACAACATAGAACCATCAAAACTCGGAAATAACAAGAATAAATAGATCAAAACCCATGAAAACTAAAATTTACTTCAAAGCTAGATCTACAATAATCTACCCGGTAAAACCGAAAACTCCAAGTTCTAAACATGCTTAGAATGTAACAAGGAAGAGAATGGAACAAACGAAATAGAAATCGTCCAACATTCGGCAAGGTGTACTTGCCTCTCTCTAATGGCTAGGGTTTGGTGGAAAAGAAATGAATGAGGGTGAATGAGGAGGGAGAGAGAAAAGTGGTTTATATAACAAGCTCAAGTGATCTCCACCATTCATTCCTCTCCACTCAATCTAATCCATACACCTCATTGCATAAGAACCAAACTAAACCAAACCAAGTCAAAGTGGAACCGAACCAAATAAAACCAAATCCAAGTTAAACCAAGTCATGAAAATCCTACACTTAGGAAAATTTTAAAATATCACGCAAATCGATAAATACGAAACACGGCTCAAATTAAACACGTATCCGTATAAAATACCGATATAGTGAGACGGGTCTCACAGGCTACTCGGTATTTATTGACGGAAATTTAATATCGTGGAAGAGCAAGAAGCAGAGTGTGATAGCACGATCAAGTTCGGAAGCAGAATATCGAGCCATTACTCATGGCACGGCAGAGATTTTATATCTGAAACATCTTCTACAAGAGCTGGGAGAAGAAGCATGATCTAAAGCAGCAGATATGTGGTGTGATAACCAGTCTGCTATCCGTATTGCTGCCAATCATGTATTTCATGAAAGAACGAAGCACATTGAAATTGAATTTTACTTTGTCCGTGATGAGTATATAAAGGGTTCGATAAAGTTTCACCACGTGAGGACCGGTGATCAGATAGCCGATATCTTCATGAAGTCTCTTTTGGGTCCTCGGGTTCAATTTCTGTGTAACAAGCTGGGCATGATTATATCTATGCTCCAGATTGAGGGAGGGTGTTAAGTATTAATATTAGTATTAGTAGTATTGGACTTTAGTCCTACATTGGATAGAACAATAGTGACAAGGGTTAGCCTCTCCTATATATATAACTCCCTCATCAATAATAATTATCCTATTATTCTAATTCTACAAATCTCTTCGGAAATGATCAGTGGAAGTTTTCCAGAGGTTAGATGGTAGTTGCAAGAGAAAGCAAGAATTTCAATCTTTACTATATGGAAAGGAGCGCACATGAGACACAAGAGGTAAACACAGTCAATGAAGTGTCTACCTAGTTGTGACATATGCGGCTTAGCTATATCAGCAAGAAGAAATGAGTTACTTAGTGAACATGAAGGTGATTTCATGGATAAAGTGCACAAAATTGGAGAAATGCACACATTGCATGGCTGAAAATTAGCATATGATATCCTTCCATGGTCACCCATCTTCAAGAAAGTCGGCATTGCTCGAGCTGATTCACTCGGACATCTACGCTTCGATGAAGGTAAAATTAATTAGTGGTACTTCTTATTTTGTAACGTTTATCAAAGATTTTCAGAAAAGTTCGAATCTATGCTATAAAGATCAAGGATCAAGTGTTGTCTACTTTCAAGAAGTTTTAGGCCTCCGTTGAAAGAAAGATGGACAAGGAAGTTAAAGTATATTATGTTCGACAATGACGACGAATGCATTGGTCCATTTGGTGCTTATTGCAAATAATAAAGAATTTGACACCAAAAGTCTCCGTCAAAGATGCCTAAGCTTAATGGCATAGTAGAGCGTATAAATACGACACCGATGGAGATATGTTGTTTGCTCTCAGAGACAAACTTACCGGACAGTTATTGGGGTGAGACTTTTGACACTGCTGCTTATGTTATTAATTTGTCTTCTAGTACTCCTTTGCAGGGTGATGTGTTTGATAAAGCATGGAACGATAAGGAGTCGTCATTCAGTCATCTGCAAATGTTTGGGTCTAAGGCCTTCGTGCATGTATCAAAGGATGAGAGGTCCAAACTCCAGCCAAAGACGAGGCAGTACGTCTTTGTTGGCTGTGATTGGGATGAGTTTGGGTACAACTCTACAATCTAGTGAAAGAAAGCTCATTAGAAATCGGGACATGATATTTGTCGAGGATCATACCATAATCAACACTCGGGATTCCAAGATGCCTTCTAAGGCTGAGGATTTGTCCAAGTTGGAGTCATTTTGTTTCGAACCGTTTCCAGATAACACTCCATAGATTCTAAATACGGGGGAGCCAGTACATGGGGTTGCTCCTAATCTTGGCCATTAGCCTGCTGAAGGTGATCAGGGTGACCCTTAAGAGGATGAGCATGTGGATAAGGTAGTTCCTGAAGGGGATAGGTTGTCGGTGCACAGCCAACACCAGAGATTCCGTTGAGGAGCACGAGAGAGCGTCGATCCCACGAGGTACTTACCAGATGAGTACGTGCTATTGACTGATGGAGAAGAATCGAAAGCTTCGGAGAGGCGATGGAGAACGAAGATAGGCAGGTGTGGATGCATGCTATGCATGTGAAGATGAGTTTCTTAATGCTAATTATACTTATGACCTGATGTAGTTGCCAAAAGGTAAGAAAGATTTTAAAAATCGATGGGTATTCTGATTGAAGCATACAGAAGATGCTACTCGCCCTCGATACAAAGCGAGACTGCAATCAGCAGGACGTAAATTTCTATGAAGTCTTATCGTCGTCGTCAAGTTGTCATTTATTCGAGTGGCGCTAGGTTTAGCAGCCAGCATCGATTTGAAGATTCAGCAGTTGGATGTCAAGACGACATCCCTTCACGGTGATTTGAGAAGTTATACATGGAACAATCTGAAGGTTTCTGTGAGAGGGCAAATTACATTTGGTCTGTTGGTTGAAAAAGAGTTTGTATGGTCTGAAACAGGCTCCGCACAGTGGTACATAAATTTTGAGTCGTTTGTGGGGAGCATAGTTATGTCTGTACAAAATCATATCATTGTGCCTTTGTGAAGTATTTTGCCGAGGATGATTTCATTAGTTTGTTCTATGTGGATGATATGCTATTGGTGGGACAGAATGCCACCAGGATAGCAGAGTTGAAGCGTCAACTGGCCGCAAGTTCTCTATGAATGATATGGATGCATCGAAATCTATTCTTGGGATGGAGATTAGCCGAGAGCGAAGGTCCAAGTTGCTTTATTTGTCCCAAAAGAAGTATATTCATCAGTACTTCAGTGTTTCGGAATGGACGGATTGAAGAAGATGAGCACCCCCTTGCAGTTCACTTCAAGCTCACTATTGAGTAGTATCCATCTACCGAGGATGAAAATGAAGATGGAGCGAGTTCCATATGCTTCAGCAGTGGGGTGTCTCATGTAAAGAAAGAATAAAAATGGAAGGGATAAGGGACGGTACAGTTTTGGCATTCTCTGCTTATATTTACCGGTGTCCTGGAGATCCTCTGTGCTGATTTGAACTACTAGCTGATACCTAGTGTTGTTATCCAATGTTGTATAAAGATATTATTTATCTTCTCCAGATGTTGTCCATGATTAATTGGACTGTGAGTTAGTTAATCAGGATTACTCTCCTTTCATGGAAATTTTGCTTAATTAGCCACTGGATCAATTGGATTGATCATCTTGATTTTCTAGATAACTGACTGATTTATCCAATTTCTGGAACTATTTAGTGCTTAGAGCATCATTATTAAGACCCAACCCATTTTCTAGATTCTAGATTTAGAATGTAGGAGCTCATTTTGTAGAATAGTAAGGTTCATCCTAAGTTTCAATTTCTAGATTTTTTAGGCCCAACCCATCCACAGGAGCTATAGGTTGGGCCCGAGAATTTCTAGATTCAGAATATAGGAAATCATTTTGAAGAATAGTAAGTCCCAATTTGGAACCCAATTCTAGATTTACATTATCTTTTCCAACATTAATTTTTGACCCGACAATCTTTGGGACCAAAGCTCATTTTATCATTTTCTACTATTCTCATACAAGCCCAACCCATTCTACATTTACCTTCTTTTAAAATGTTGGACCTCAAGATGAAATTTTGAGCACCAACTACTAATGATGCTCTTAGTTGAAGGACAAACTTGGACCTTAGTGATTTGTTGTTCACCTCTGTCTAGCGGTGTTTAGGATCCCTACTATTACATTTTCCTCTTGTTTCTCGTAATACGCATGTTCTTGGACTACCTTATATTTAGTAGGGATATCCATCCTGTTAAATTTCTTCTGTGCAACTACTTTTTAGGTGAACCCTGAAGACAGTTGGCACTTAAGTGTCAGATAGACATCCAATTATGTTCTAGTACGCCTTCGAGTATTCTAATTAAATGTCTTATTCTGCGGAAAAATTATAAAATCTGCACAATAAAATCAAACAAGATAATACCTAAACGTGTGCTTCTTTTTGTCTAAAGAGTATTGTACAGAAGCACAACTGGTAGAGTGATGGTGGTGAGAAAAGGGAAGTGGTTTGGTGATGTGGATATTTCTTACTAAGAATGTTCACTAACATTCTTTAGGGGGTATAGTTTGAGTTCATAATGATGTTCTTACAGTATGATCACTGCTAATATCCCAGGACTCCTTCCTGTGTAGCTTTCTCTGTGCACTCTTCCTCTCCTCTTTTTTTTTTTTTTTTTGAGACGAGACTTTTTGCACGCTGCATGGCATGCCTTTTGGGCCCACTGCCCCCAACTCCCACCATTTTTTATAATGTAAGAATAATACTCCCCCGTGGCTCGATCCACTGATCTTCCGCCACCCAACCAGGGTCTTGTGCTTCTTCCCGGCAACCACAAGGGTCTTATGCCTCTTTGATCTAGATCCTATTTTGCATGAGCAACTAGTGGCGCGATTCATTCTATATTTCACCTTAAATCAAAGGAAGGTTGCCATTCTGTTTACTTTTCTCTTGTTTCTCATAATATCCATGGACTACCTTATTTTTTTTAGTAGGAATGTCCATCCTGTTAAAAAAATTCTATATGAAACTCCGTTTTAGGTGAACCCTCAGTATGATGTTATTCTAGTGGGTATATATATATATATATATATATATATATATATATTTTTTGCACTAGTAAATTTTTTGCTTTCCTAATTAAATTTTCCGTTCTGTGCAAAAATTGTAAATCTGTATAATAGTCGAGGAATGTTCCTCTGCTTATTTCCTCATTACATGTGCAACACATACCAATAGATGCTCCGGTAAGGAGCGATAAGATAGTAGTTAAAGGAGCCTCTAGAACTAGAGGTAGGCCTAAATGAACATCGAGTGGATTTACAACTAACATTGAGCGCATTAACAGAGCTGAATATTCAAACAGCCGACGCAAAAAATTTGGAATGAAGTCGTCGTTGTTGTAGAAGCACATCTCATTAGTAATGAGAAGGAAAGTGGTTTGGTGATATTGATCCTCTAGCTAACAGTGTATTTATAATTATTTTAAAGGTACAATTTAAGTCTGTAATAGTTCTTACAGTTTGTTCGTGCTATCCCCTCTTGTTGCGCAGCCTTTTTGTACTACATTTCCCTCTTTTGATCTTGATCCTATTTGCATGGACTTAATACAAAGTAACACGATGCGGGGATGCGGGCCCGGTGGAGCAGAGACAACACCAAATTTGGCGTGTACTAGCATATTTTGAAGAGTCTGTGCCTCATCCGATATGATGTGTAACACTTACCTTTGAAAACATTGTAGGGTTCCCAGAATTATTCTCAGATTTATTATTATCTCATATATTTTCTACTGAAGGTATTCTTTAAACCATTCACCAATACATGTTGATGTCAATTTGATTCCAATGTGTTAACATTTGTCTTTGGTAATATTGTGGTGTCATGAAACTACTGTTAGACTTATTATTAGCTCTAATTTTTCTACTCAAGGTATCCAATGCCATTCCCCAATACATGTCGATGTTCTCATTGGTGTGGTAATGTATTGAGCAGTGTGACTTGTATCTTGAGATGGGCTACATACAAGCAATCCTTCCTGCCCACAGTGCAAGCATCCGTTCGAGTTCCTGAATGTCCATCGTTCACTTGATGGCTGGTACTGTCCTTCATTGTCTTCGTTTTTGCAGAAAGTATACTTTGTGCTCCACTGAGCTGTGTGGAAAATGCTCATCTTTTGTTTTTCTTTCCTCTCCTTATCAGCATTCATGACTACATGTTTGAGGAGAGTGTTTGTCTTCTCCTTAGAGCCACTTGGTTTGTTCCTCTCATAATAGAGGCTCAAGAGGACATACCTGAAGAACCAGAAGAACTTCTCCAGTACTATTATGATTATGGCAATGATGAAGATGATCTGGATGAGGCTTTTTACTTCAACGGCAGCTCATCGAATATTCGAATTGGTAACAGGAGGTGGGGTGACAATGGTTATGTGAGGGCAGGGAGGAAGGAGGCACGGCCAGTAAATCGGCAAGCTTTTGATGATCCTGATGCTGGCCCATCACGATGCCCCAAGAAAAAAGAGGTGGCACCAAAGGATGTGACAGGACGCCGTGCGAAGAGAGCGCTGAAACGGGAAGCTGCAGATAAGGCAGCTGCGGAGAAGCACCAGCAGCACTTGCAGAGGTTTGGCCGCAAGTAATGGTCATTCTGCTTGTCAAGTCCTAGAGACCTCTCTTTGTATGTATGTGCCAGAGGGGTAAAAGCCTTCTCTTCTGTACAGGATTCCAACTTCTAGTTTCAGCTTGGAAGTTTAAAAATGTTGAAGCAGTGGCTTAGGTTAGTCTAATTTCATTTACTGGAGATCTTGACCTTGTCAAATCCATTAATAATTATCCGTTATACTTATATTCTATGGTCGTGGAAGACTTTGGCTGAACTGGGTTTGATTCTTTTACTGGCATTCATGAACCTTGCTACAAGTATATGGGTTGTTTGGAAATTCGGCATTCTTGATCTCCATTTTTTTTTACCATGATTGTAATTTTTTTGTCAGTGTTTTTCATGCTTAGCTGTATGTGTATGTGAGCCCAGCTGGAACAAATGGAGGCTATTTGGTTATGAAAAATGCTAAAAGTTTACAAACCCTAACATGGGTCCACCGGTCCCCTCTCTTCCCCCCTTCCCAATGGAAGGCTGCTCTGTGGCAAAGTATTATAACAAGGGATATTTTAGCAAATGTACTCATTCGAATTATTGAAACTAGTATATACTTTCATTTTTTAACTGGAAATTGTTGAGATATCCACTTTCGGGGTGGGTATTTATGAAAAATCCCCCGCAGGGTGGGTTTTATGAAATATCCAACATTATGTATTTTACGTTAAATGTTTCAAGATTTTCTTTAGATGTTCTGTATTTACAAAATTGCCAATTTGTTAATACTATAGCTACCCATTTGTACAAATTTGGTCATATATATCTATTTGAATTCACAAATTCAGATTTTGATTGCGATTTTCGTCGTCTTTTTTTTGACGAGAGATCTGAATTCCATTGCCTCATCTTCAGCAGATCGTAAAAATCGTTTAGTTCACTGTTTCATCATCATGATCATCATCTTCGTGGAGAGATTTAAAGTTTTTCGGCGATTAGGTCCTTTTTTATGGCTTTATTCTGCAACGATTCAACTTATTTCTGAAGCTCGTTTTTCTCATTTCTGAGCCTTTTATTTGTCTCTTTGAGCTTCCCGGTTGTTTGCACTGATATAAAACAAATAACAATGAAAAGTATGATATCAATCAATATATACTTTAAAAAAAGAACGAAAAAAAAAGATCATTCTTCGTGATCTTAACACAGGGAATGGTCATTCTCCGTAATTTTAACACGGGGAATGGCCACTCTCCTGCATTTTAACACAGGAAATGACCATTGTACGTGATTTTACAACGGGAGAACGACCATTTTCCGTGATTTTAACACGAAGAATGATTATTCTCTTGCATGTTAACACGGAAATAGCCATTCTTCGTGATCTTATCACGGTGAATGGACATTCTCCGTGATTTTTAACACAGGGAATGGCCATTCTTCTGCATTCTAACACGAGGAATGGTCATTCTCCGTGATTTTAACACGGGGAATGACCATTCTCCTGAATTCTAACACGAAAAATGGTCATTCTACATGATTTTACAACGGAGAACGACCATTCTCCGTGATTTTAACACGGAGAATGATTATTCTCCTGCATGTTAATACGGGAATAGCCATTCTCCGTGATCTTATCACGGGGAATGGTCATTCTCCGTGATTTTAACACGGGGAATGGCCATTCTCCTGCATTCTAACACGGGGAATGGCCATTCTACGTAATTTTACAACGGAGAATGGCCATTCTCTGTGATTTTAACATGGAGAATGACTATTCTCCTGCATGTTAACACAGAAATGGCCATTCTCCGTAATTTTACAATAGAAAATGGCCATTCTTCATGATTTTTAACACGGAGAATGGTCATCCACCGTGATTTTACAACGAGAAATGTCATTCTCCGTGATCTTAACACGGAAAATGGTCATTCTTCTGCATTCTAATACTTTGAAGGAGGTCTTGTAGAAGATACAGCAGAAACATACAACATAAAAGATTTTAACAGAACATACAACAAAAAAGATCACAAAAAGTTTTTTATTAAAAATCACACCTACAAGGGTTTATTACAGATTCTTTGTGATTATATGGAAAGAACTCCTAAAGATCTACAATGAGATTAGTCTTCACAGTATGATCGTAGGACTCTTTTGTGAGAACTAAGCAATTGTTGCTCTACACTGAATAGCTCCATAACTTCTACCCTTGCAGTAAGAGACTGCGGATAGAAGATGTGAATACAGTCGCCATCAAGGTCAGCGCCCAAAGAACCCCCCCAGACGCGCAGCGAGCCATTTTCCCGTCAGAGCAGACCACTTCCTGAAGCAGCTATTGGCTCGCGTCAGCTCCTGAGGCTCTTCCAGCATAACAAAGGCGTGCAGCCGCTATGAGTAAGGCAGGAGAACAACTTGTGGCTCTTCGAATTGGCAATCAACCCAAACATTGTCGTTAGGACCTCCAAGACCTGCAAGACGTCGCTCAGGTTTTAACTCCTCATGGTAGGCATTCTGGTACATCTCGACACTCATCAGCAGCTCTTGTACAAAGACACGGCTTCTTTGAACGAAGGGATCCACAACCAACAACCAACTTGTGCAAGGCCAACGATGGTCGTTCGAAGCTAAGTCAGGGTCAAGCATGGTGTTGGGAATGCCAAGAGAGGAAGATGCGACTCTTCATAAAAACTCCTCCTTATATAGGATGAGTGTGGTCTAAACCACAGGCCACGTGGTCGTCGGTTTAAAGACTCCCAAATTAATGGGATGAACCTAGGGCTCAGTATAATAAATCTCATTTAATAGGTTCATTTTACTAAGTCCTAAGCCCAAATTAATGGGATGAACTTAGGGCTCAGTATAATGACTATTCTCCTACAGGCCATTTTTCCGTCATTTTAATACGGAGAATAACCATTCTCATTCATTTTAACATGGAGAATAGTCATTCTCCGTGATTTTAGCACGGAGAACGGCAATTCTCCGTTATTTTAACACGGAGAATGATCATTCTCCTGCATTTTAACACGGGAAATGGCCATTCTCCGTCATTTTAACACAGAGAATGGCAATTCCCCGTCAACTTAACACGGAGAAAGGTCATTCTCTGTATTTTAACTCGAAAAATGTCAATTCTCCGTGATTTTAACACGGAGAATGACAAAAAGCTCTTAATTTTTTCACATCAGCTCTCTGTTCTCTAACTGGGGTTCCAGTTGATGCTGTTGATGATGATGAAGTGGGGTTCTAGTTGATGCTGCTGATGATGATGAAGTGGGAATTGATGATGACGTCATGGTGTGAAGATTGCGAATGGAGAGTCACTAACGAGTTTTGAAGTAAGGTTTGAATATTTTGGAGGAGAAAACCTAGACTCGAAAGTGAGCAGCGTATGGAAGAAGAGGAAGAATCGAAACATTTTTTTTTGAAGAGTAGGTTTCGTGGGTATTTTCAATAAATTAGAAGGACAAAAAGGTCATTCTGTACCCTTTTATATATTTTTCGCTAATTCTGGACACGCGATAAAATATTATTTTGCGGTAGATTTTTCATAAACTTTTGCGATTTTTGGGCATTTGATAAATTTTTCCTTTTTTAAAACTAACAAATGTCTTCATTGCTTTGTATGGAACAAATAACATTTTAAGAAAGTGAGGATATATGTTAGTTTTTATATTTTGAATTGGGCATTTGCTAAATAATGTCACGACCCGCACCCACTGTGAGGGTACGAGAACGTAACAACGCCCAGCCTACGCCGCAGTGTCGGCGGTAGAACGCTGTCCTAGGTCAATCATCTAACAAATATAAAGGTACCTGTACAGTGTATACACTCCGAATGGAGGTGACATAGCAATATACTGTAGAAGCATGGAATTTCACAACCAGAAAGCCCATGCGCCAGGCATTATATGCGCCAGAACTCAGACAGCTAATCAAATAAGCCATAGACATTCGAAGAAGGACTTTTTATTTATATATATAAAAGTCTATTACATGTCTAGAAAAGGTTGTACAAAGGAGAATGGATCCTAGATCTACAGCCAACAGCCACCATGCGCCTTCCAGATAGGCGCAGCAACCACCATGCGCCTTCCGATAGGCGCAGCAGTCACCATGCGCTGTCAGCCAGGCGCAGCAGATGTCATGCGCCTCCAGCCAGGCGCATCCTACCATCTCTTCAGCAACTCAGTTATGTGCATTCAGCTCAGTTATGTGCATCCCTTCAGCAGCTCAGTTATGTGCAACTCTTCCAACCAGGCTCACCTGGCCGAGCAGAGCCCAGTTATGTGCCGCTCTTCCAGCCAGGCTCGCCTGATAAGTGCTTCGCCAAGCAAAGCATTTAACCCTCTGGCTGGAACCAAGGAAGAGAAGAGCACCGCAAATGCTGTGGCCAGGGGAGGCTTCGAAAGAGCCTCCAAAGACCAAGGAAGACCGTGATCGAAATCATGGCACAAGAAGCTTTCAACACAATCAAGTGGGCGGCACCCACTTTGAAGGAAGAGAGAGCCTAGCACCACCATTCCGATCTACGGCTCTTCCGAAACAACGGAGACGAGGCCCGAACATCCTTATCTTTGGATGCAACAGGCACCTTCCGCCTGCCTCAGAAGCCCTCGACTCCGTCTTTTGGATGTAACAGTCACCTTCAAGTGCATCGAAGACAACACAACGTCTCATCTTTACCCTCGGGAGCACTTCGTCAACAGAATGCACCCACATATCCAAGTTCATGTTGGAAGTACGTGAGGGAATGAGGAGCAACCTTCTCTCCATGCCACTATTTATAGGCCGGGCAAATCAAACCCACGCGCCAAGTGGATGACTCTCCGAATTCTGTGCAATGAATTTGCATTAAATGGATGAACCGGACGCCTCGAATTCAGCCAAACGGCTATTTATAGCACTCGAGGAGCGAGACAGCCGCGTCATTAAAGGACATGTCGGATGCGCCAGCCAAACAGCGCATCACACGGACGCGCCCTCCAGCATCAGGCGCATCACACAGACGCGCCCTACAGTACCCGGCGCATCACAGAGGATGCGCCCTCCCTCACATCTCCATGCCAAGTGGAACACCAACCAATGTGCCCACTCAGCTGTCCATCGAACATCACAAACATTAAATGCTGAACTGACACCAGAGTTGGCAGCACGCTTCCCAAAGTCTGAACAGTTGACAGCTTTTTCAGAGAACGAAGCGTCGGCAACGTCAGCATCATCATGACTCTATTCCGACGGCTACTGCCACGTGGCCATCCGCATGCGCCTCTACGGCCATGCGTCCAAACCAGCATGCACCTCTACGGCCATGCGTCCAAACCAGCATGCGCCTCTACGGCCATGCGTCCAAACCAGTATGCGCCTCAAAAGCCATGCGCCTCAGACCCTTCACTGATCCCTAAAGACAGAAAAAGAGTCTCCAGTTGAAGCTTTGCATGCGCCTCAAAGCCATGCGCCCCAGACTGAACTCTGATCCCGAAAGACAGAAGGAAGGTCACCTGCATGCGCCTCAAAAGCCATGCGCCCCTAAATGGTTTGTAACTCCTAAAGGTTATGAGCCGCAGCCTCCTCCTGCGCCCAGATCCAAGGCGCAGCTCACCAGATCACTGCCCCCCCCCCAAATCCGAGATCTTCGAGCCATGGGTCGATGACACGTGTCCTTTGACTCAACTCGTCCAAGATTTCAGCAACAGAAAGATCTTCTCCTCTGCTACGTGCCGGCTCACAACAGCAGTATGAAGAGTTCTCCCCCTCAATCAGGGCGCATCATCTACGCGCCTCCATCAGCAACCTCCACGTGGCATCCCCACACCGGCGTATCCCACATACGCACATGAGCAGCCAGCCTGCAAAACTATAAATAGAAGGATCGTCTCCTTCACACACACACAGAATCCACAACGAACATACGAGGAATCACCAGAGAGGCAGATACAGACACTCAACGTCTTCCTCCTCTCAGCAAGCTCCAGCACCCAGAGCAATCCACACCTTCAGAGAACCGATAACCGTCGTCAGCCCGTCAACGGAGTCAACGCATTACCACTCGCTCCATTGGCACTAAGGACCCAGCTTAAACAAAAGTGTACTCCTAGGACTACATCTAAGTCCTACATTGTAACACTGTTCTGTTTGTATTAAAGTTTTCAATCAAACAATTTTAATGGCAAACATATACAGTCTCAATCACATCTAAAGCAGAATGAAAAATAGGAAGATAGATAGATAAATACTGGAATGAAGGAAAAACCACATAAATACAACCAGAGAGTCTAAGTGTCTACTGACATAACAAATCAGAACATCAAGCTCAATACAAGACTCTAGTGTTGAACTAAAAGAATATATACAATCTGGATCTCAAATGACAGAAATAGAAACCTAGACTAGGGAGCCTCAGTCTCTAAACTAGTAGATCAGGCTGGAAATCTGGGTCACACATGGCATCTACAGCTGCCCCATAGTAGGTGTCTATGCAGGCCTCCTCCTCCTCCTCTGTAAAATTTTCAACAGGTCCAGTCAGGACGGGAGCGAGCACAAAACATCTCACGCAGTTCATAACGAGTTAGGAAATATAAAGCATGCAATAGAGTAAAGTACATGAAACACTGAAGAAGAAGAAGATATATGAAAACAGTAGAGATTTGATAACAGAAAATATCTAAATATGATAAGTAAGACTGTAAGGAACATGTGATTTTAGAGCACAATATGGTTATGTAAACGGGTTAGGTTATATAATAAAATGGGACTCCTTTGTACGTGGGTGTACAATGGACATATACAATTTCTTATACAATACGATTGATCACATAACCATTTTCTACTCCCCCTCCCCAATCAATACACAAGGATCCAATTCAGTTACGTTACCTTATACAATGACTTGTACAATGGCTTGTACAATAGCTTGTACAATGGCTCAATGTGATACTGAGAGTACAATATGCACAATGAGTGTACAATGATAAGGGTATTCAATAAATACAACATGTAAGTGAAACGCACATCACAATATGTACTTAGTGAATACAAGGAGATAACATCTCAGAAGAAGATCCATATAGTACCAATCCGTGATAACAGTCATGTCAGCATCAGGTACAATAATCTAGAGCAAGAATGTAAATCCATACAAGTATGAAACGGTCAAAGAATGTACTCGCCTGATAGCCTGAGTGTCTGAAGAGAATATACTGTCCGAAGAGTGGTGTCTGTCTCCTATAGAACAGCACAAGTCACAACAGGTCCAGAATAGTAAAATAGAGTTCTACTATGCATTCTACATGATTCTAAGTCAATCTAGGCCAAAGTCAACTCTTGGTCAACTCTGGTCAACCCTAGAAGTCAAACTAGGTCAACCTTGTCTAAACTAGGCTAAACTCAACTAGCTAGGTCTAATAACTCTATTCTAGATAACACACACCATTCCAAGCACTCATACACCTATGCATATACAACATTATATGCATAGACACATATTGAACTAACACTAAGTGTACCCAGGCTAAATACTATAGATATTCTCATAGACATGCATCACACACAAGTACACAAGTATACACATTCTACATGACATTTCACACACCATGCACATAGGTATAGTCATAATATAGACTGTGCATTAGGTGTCTAGGCTACATGATAAATCTGAAATTGAAATCAGTGAGCAAATATAGTGCACAAGTGTGTGTGTGCCATAGAGAGTGTGTGTCAATATGGGATGTGTATGTGTCTTGTGTGTGCAGGAATACCAAGCAGTGAAGAAAAGAAAGTCTGTTCAGTTTGCAGGAAAAGTGACAGGGAATAAGGAGAAATGTGTGTATCAATGAAGTGTACATGTATATTGAAAGAAACAGTGAAAGAAAAACAGTTAGGAAAACAGTGAAGAATAGGAGGAAAGGCAATTCAACACTTCATTCAATAAATCCAGATTTAAGTCTATAGCTCAACTGAGTTAACACAACCCAGGTTATATAGACTGAACTCAAAACTCAATTTTCACATTAAGATTACACATCAATATTCCAGTTAAGAAGAAGGAAAAAGGAAAGGAAATCAAATCATGCCCACAACTCTCAGTTTTACCTTAAGCTAACACACCAAATGTGAAAATGAGATCACAGTTAATCTCAGTGAATTCTCAGGTTATAGGAAACTGAAACTAAAACTCAGTTTAAGAAGAAAGGGAAAAGGAATTCAATTCACTATTTTTCCCCCCTTTCAAACTCAGTTTCAACTTAAACAATGTGAACTTGAAACTATATCATAAGTATATCATTCCAAACCTTTTTAAGAATCAAAACTGGACCCCTTTCAATCTCAGGTATTCATCAATCAGTAAAATTGCAGTAAGGAAAGGAAATCATTTGTTGGTATCAAAACAATGAAATCTGGAACAAATTGTAGTCCTCACATTTCCCATCTCAATTCCAAATCCACCCAACACCAAACATCCCAAAATTTGAACTATAGTTAGGCAACACATAGGAGAACAGATTTGGGTTTTAAAAACATGCTATTAACAATGATTTGCAGGTTAATTCATTAATCAAAACCAAATATTGAAATCTGGAAATAAATGGCTGATACTACATTTCAGGAAATGGGGAAATGGCAAATCACTAATAAATTGATTTAAAACCTAATTACAGAGGTTGGTAACTATTATTTACAATTAGTGCATGCTACACAAGTTGTTTGTGTCCATGAAATTGGACACAAACGTGTCCACACAACAGTGCACAAGACAGTGCCTAATGTGCTGTGTCCTCGTGCACGTGTGCACGAGTCTCGTGTACACAACAGGGGTCAATCCAAAGCTCGTGTTCAATAGCACAGATTCACTACCTATAGGGCTATCCATAGGACACCCTGCACTGCTGTGTCGTGTCGCACAGGTGTGTCCACACACACACGTATCAGAAACAAAATACACACGATCACAGCCTGTGCAAAACCCGTGCGGTGTCTCGTGCACCCCCGATACGACACGAGAGGTCGTACCACTTGGGGAGTGTCGTGACAGACACTGCCCCAACGTGTGTGTCAAATATTTCGTGTCCATGTGTTGTGTCCAGGGAGATCTTGCCCCCGAGTAGCAGGGGATTCCCTGTAGCAGCGCGCGACGTGTGCACGCGCGTGTCCAGGCTATTAAATCGACACAAAAACAACACGACACCAACACTCAAATGCAGGGATCGAAAGACAAGATCAAATCTATCAGTCCTATTCAAAAACAATGAAATAATTCGATCAACAAGCCCTCTGTGGCATTATGTCGAACACCTAGCCAGTGTACTGATACGTGTCCAGAATGGACACGAATCCTCCGACACTCGACTCGAAACTTATCCAGACCTTAGGGGGACCCTTAGGACTTCCTATACATGAAGACAAATCAAAAATCCATTGAGAGTTGAAGAAATTACCTCTTGTTGAACTTTCAATAGAAACTCCCTATGTAATGCTCTCCACTTGATGACCAAATCAATCCAAATCAACCTCAAACTGAAATGGAAGCTCAACAACAACAATAACAGTCCTATTAGGTCCTATTGGAACAATTTAGAAAGAAAAAGGAATAGGAAAGGGGCTCTAGAATTTAAATGGCATGAAAACTTACCTCCTTGAAATTAGGGCTCTTCCTAAGAAAGAGGCAACCCTAGATTTGGGAGGGATTTTATAGGGTGTTGTTCCCAA
>JANAVB010026999.1:758649-933649 GCA_029216955.1 Iris pallida | reverse complement strand
GCGGCTAATCATGGGAATAACCCATGGACCAACATGTAGAATAGTCCACCTGCATGACCCGAATTACAACTTCAATATATGCATGAATGAATCGTGAATTACTCGTTATACAAATTGTGCTAACATGTTTTTGTGCAGGGATGACTGCTGGCATTGGTAAGTTGCTTATGATATATTTCTACTATCATGTTCTTATGAATTGTTAAAAAGAACCTAGACAAGTAGAAAGATAACTAGTAAATGTTAGCTCCACATGTTGATTTAGTGCAGAGATTTGCGAGTTCGGCCAAAAGCCGCTCGCCAGTACATGATGTGTGCTGACCCACGTTGTAGACATCCTTTTCAGAAAAGCAAAGGAGACAGGAGGATTTCAAGGGAGACACTAAAGCTCGTCTAGGCCGGTAGAGCTGTGGACTGCCTCAAAGCTTCATTTTTATTCCAATCAATTTGCAAGTTTCTTTTCCTTGAAGGTGTCTTTTCAATTTCAGCATGTAATAAAGGGATATGATGTATGGGCATTGCGACTATTTTCAAAAGAGAGTTTTAAAGAGAATTATGTAGCCAAGATAAGGCAATCTGAGTTTGCAAAGCTTTGTACTTGTATTCCTATCAAGTTTATCAATAAAAGAAGTATTCTATTTCAAATCTCTGTGTCCAATATTTGGTTTTCTGCAATGAATGGGTGCGTGCATGTGTTTTGCTTAACTAGTGGGTGCGTGCGTGTGTTTCTGTTTGACTAATTGTTTTTGTGCAGGTACATGGCCTTGTGCAAGCGCAACTTAGGCTTGCACGGCATCACGCCTTAGCGAGGACGATCGATCCTGCAGGGATCCAGGCAAGACGGATGACCCTTGCGGGATCGGGGCGTGACAAAGTGGTATCAGAGCGCAGTTTTACGTCCTTGGCCTCTTGCAAATATCGTTTTCGAAAAAGTATATCAAGTATTTTGACGGCTTTCAAAAGAGTCCCGATTTTGAGTTATGAAAACCAATGCCCCATACAATAAGTCCATAATATTTTATGAGACTGACAGAAGTTATACTCTTTTGTAGAGAAATTGCCCCTACTCAACCAGCTGCCTCGACCTATCCGGTAGAACGGATCATGACCTTGTTGGAATTACAGAGGCAGGACAATGAGGAACGTAATCAAATACAACAGGCTCGAATGGAGGCCCAACAGAAACAGTTGGATGCCTTGACCCAACTGGTAAATGCGCTTGCGGCAAATCGGGATACTACCGCAGCGACTAAACCAACTGGAACGCCCAAGATTGAGCCCGTGGAGGGTGACGAACCCCAGCCAGTGCAAAGGTACTCTCCCTTTAGGCCAAAGGACTTCTTAGACGCGAAACCTCCAGAATTTGAAGGCAGAACATCATCCGATAAGGTGATGGACTGGATTGATGAAATGGAGAGTCTGTTCGCGTTTGTAGGAGTTCCGAGTAGCAATAAGGTAGTTTGTGTCGTTTTGCTTCTATGGCTGCGGGCAAAGGATTGGTGGGAAGCGAAGAAGCCGATGCTGCTTGCAACAGCTAGGAATGGAAAGATCTCATGGGCCTCGTTTAAGAAGGCATTACTGGATCAATATCTGCCTCCAGCTATGAGCAAGAAAATAGAGAATGACTTCATCACACTGAAACAGGAAGATATATCCATGGAGGACTATGAGTCTGAATTTGCTAAGCTGGCAAATTTTGCTGCTATTATGCTACCCACAGAGCAGACTCGCATAGATCGATTCGTTGGAGGTCTGAATGACGACATTCAGTTAAGCGTGCTGAACCGAGAATGTGGGTCGTACTCTCAGGCCTTTGAAGCGGCGCTACAGGTGGAACATTTCTGCCTGAAGAAGGCGTCAACTTAAATACAGTACAGTCGGAATCAGCCCGCCAAGAGATATTATGACGGAGAAAAAAAGACTGACGGAGAACAGAACAACAAGCCCGTATGCACATTCTGCGGTCGACGAGGGCATGTTAAGGAAGACTGTCGCTATGTGAATGGTCAGAGTTACAGTTACTGTGGCAAGAGTGGGCACATCAAGGAGGACTGTCGTGCCGCTAATAACGCTTGTTTTGGTTGTGGCCAACAGGGCCACTCAGTCAGAAATTGCCCAAAAAAGAATAGAACAGCTCAAAACCGTAATGACACTGAAGAGCGTGGGCAGCTGCCAGGCCCACCGTCGTTTCGAGATAATCCGCAATTACGGAATGCCAACACCGTCGTTCCGAGATAATCAGTAATTACGGAATGCCAACCCCGCAACAGCGTGCGTCTATAATCTCTCCACCTTGCTTGATCCTGAAAGTGGAGGTGAGTTTGTATCTTAAGTTTTGAGGACAAAACTTTTTCTCAGTGGGTTATTATGTAGTGCCCCGCTCCTCGCGGTCCACTATGTAATACCTACGGCTTGCTGACTCAGTCTTGAACTGAGTATTCGGGAAAACCTTTGCCGGTATCGATTGATCACGGATGAAATGCAATGAACCTTTCCAATTGATGGATTGGCTTCTATTGAAATGAATCCAAAAGTTTTGTTGGATGTTTTCTTTCGCTGCTTGGTTTTGATGAATGCGTTTTCGTGTTGGTTTTCGATGATTGGTTTTCATTGTTCGCTTTCATCGTATTTCGCATTCATTCTGAATCTTGAGAGAAAGAGACGAAGTATGCTAATCAACTGTTGGTGCTAATGTAGGACGCATGAACTGTTCGTGAACGGCGCGTGAAGTCCCTCCTTCTCTCAACTAAGATTCATCTCGGTGAGTTGCTTCAACCGAACAAACATTGATCTGTACGCCTAATAAAAATGATCTCTACTCCACTCTGTTGCCTTGTCCCTATGATCAACGATACCACATCAACAAAAGATAAGAAAAGATAATTGAATTGAATCGAATGCAAGAATATGTATTGCTACTCTATCTGCTCGATCCATAAGAATGATCATCTGTTTGGTTACTAAGTATGCTTGAAAATGTAGACATGTACAGATGAACTTGTACGTGTTGAGATGAACAAGAAGGCACAAAATAAACGTGTCGTATATCTGTGCATAAGTCCAAATGTGTCTCATCTGATAGAACAAATAGAGCATACATTTGGTCTCGACTTGTATACAAGGAAAATATTTGTCTCTCGGGTGGTATCTGGGGGCACCTAGAACCGCTCAACCTAGGAGAGATTAGGGCCTCTATGTGAAAATGGGAGTCGATAGCTGAGTCCTTAGCGACGAGCTGAATCGGAGAGCCACATCGGATAATCATGGGAATAGCCCATGGACCAACATGTAGAATAGTCTACCTGCATGACCCAAATTACAACTTCAATATCTGCATGAATGAAACATGAATTACTCGTTATACAAATTGTGCTAACATGTTTTTGTACAGGAATGACTGCCGGCGTTGGTAAGTTGCTTATGATATATTTCTACTATCATGTTCTTATGAATTGTTAAAAAAACCTGGACAAGTAGGAAGATCACTAGTAAATGTTAGCTCCACATGTTGATTTAGTGCAGAGATTTGCGAGGTCGGCCAAAAGTCGCTCGCCAGTACATGATGTGTGCTGACCCACGTTGTGGGCATCCTTTTAAGAAAAGCAAAGGAGACAGGGGGATTTCAAGGGAGGCACTAAAGCTCGTCTAGCCCAGTAGAGCTGTGGACTGCCTCGAAGCTTCATTTTTATTCCAGTCAATTTGCAAGTTTCTTTTCATTAAAGGTGTCTTTTTAATTCCAGCATGTAATAAAGGGATATGATGTGGGCATTGCGACTATTTTCAAAAGAGAGTTTTAAAGAGAATTATGTAGCCACGATAAGGCAATCTGAGTTTGCAAAGCTTTGTACTTGTATTCCTATCAAGTTTATCAATAAAAGAAGTATTCCATTTCAAAATCTCTGTGTCCAATATTTGGTTTTCTGCAATGATTGGGTGCGTGCGTGTGTTTTGCTTAACTAGTGGGTGCGTGCGTGTGTTTCTGCTTGACTAGTTGTTTTTATGCAGGTACATAGCCTTGTGCAAGCGCAACTTAGGCTTACACGGCATCACGCCTTAGCGAGGACGATCGATCTCGCAGGGATCCAGGCAAGACGGACGGCCCTAGCGGGATCGGGGCATGACAGTCATGATCAGTACAGCGAGGACGAAAGTGGAAATCCCCCACTAGTTTTCTCGCAGGTTCAGGATATGTTCTGCTCGGGGTGGGGCTTGGATTGGACGTGCCGAGACATGGAGTCCTTAGCATTTCGAGGCGAGCTACCGCATACGCGTTTGGACTTGCAACATGAGATGTTCGGCCGAAGACTACTTGTTGGCTATAAAGAGGCATAATGTATGGAACAATGTAATCATTTATGAGCTAGAGAGAACATGAGCATTGTAGCCTATTGGCATTTTCAGTTGGGCCACTCAAAGCCCTTGTAATCTTCAGTTCATTTATTAATAAAAGAGATTCTTATTATATACTCTGTTTCCTTCCGCTGTTTATGCTATCAATTTGAGATAAACTTACGTAAACCTGTTATCTTGCCTTGCACGAGCGCAACTCCAGGCTCGTGCGGTATGATGCCCCGACGAGGACGATGATTCGGGTGAAATCTAGCGAGGACGAGCGATTTCCCGGATCGGGACGTGACACGGGCCACCCATGCCTATAAAGTACGGGCTCATGTCGAACTTTTTTGGCCCTAGCAAAATTTTGGGCCGGGCCGAATCGGGCTTAATTATTATCTATGAAGCCCAAGCCCGCCCCACAATAGTCGAGCTTTTCGGGCCAAGTCGGGTTGGACTGGCTATCCCTATTAAAAAAAAGCCCAAATGGACTTTTTCAGACCTAATTATTACATATATTCACAAGAAGAACGTATCAGACTTTTCGAACTTACTAACATTGGTAATTAGAACTTCACTATTTGTTGTTCCATTCACTTCACTGTTCATCTTCTCTTTCATGCATAGGTAAAGAAAAATTTGCGAGTGGAACTGTAGGATAATATGTACTGCCACGGAATAGCTCTCGCAATTTTTTTATATATTGGGGAAAATGTACAGAGATTAATTTCAACATAATGTAGTACTTTGGGGAGGTTAATTTCCACATACGGATCAAGAAGTTGAGACGGGTCATTCCTACTTTTGAAAGATAGGGGCTCAAGAAGAGCTTGGAAAGAGTCCATAGAATATACCAGTGATTTTAAATGGTTTGGAATCAACAAGTTGATAATTATACACAATGGTTAGGAGTAATTGTAGGAAGGGGACATGAATGGGACACGTACCTAACGGGAAATTAAAATTCATGTGGGCTTGTATCGGGCGGGCCTCGGGCCGGGCTCGAGCGGGCGGATGCTTAGCCCAAGCCTTGCCCTATACTAATATGGACCAGGCCGGGCTACCCTAATGGTCGGGCTGTATCGGGCTTTGGCCCATCGGGCCGGGCGGGTTTTTTGGGCGCCCATGAGCCTTGGGCCCAATGATGATCCCAATCTTTGTCACCACATCTGTGTAGTGGTGTTACACGTCGCTTCTGGAAAACGTCCTAGTTGCTCAATTGACATTGCACTAGGTGATATCGATGCAATGTGTAACTTACGGGTGACGACCTAACAATCCATCATCCAATTTTCAATGCACTAAGGTAGAACGATCTATCGTGTCGCTACTGAAGAACACCCCGAAGTGTATTCTGTAAATGTTTTATGCTGGCTGTTGGCTCCTAACACAACTTGAAGGAACGTTTTAGCAACACTAGAGGGGGGTGAATAAGTTGCAACGGAATAATCTATCCAATTATCAATAGTTTAAAATTTGCACGATAATAGAAGATTAACAATAAAACTGTGTGTGTGTGTGTGTGTGTGTGTGTGTGTGTGTGTGTGTGTGAAGCAAATATATAAGCAGTAGGGTAAAGAGAGCAAACTCAAACACCAAGATTTATCCTGGTTTCCCTCTAAGAGGACTAGCTAGTCTAGGTCCGAGAACTCTTGCTCGGAGTTGAATCCACTATAGTCACATTAGTGAAGCACAAGCTTTGAATCTGAAGTGCTTGTTACTCCTTACACCTTGTGCTTTGATGCAAAAAGCACAATGACTTCCAACCACGAGCGTTGATCCGAAGGACTCGCGACTTCAATAACAGAGAGAAACTTTTATAAACCATTCTTTTACAACTCTTTTCAGACTTCTAACCGAGATCGCACTTGGAGCTAGAAGCCTGAGGGAGTTGATCTTGGAGATAGGAAGATTAAGGCTCTTGAGTATTACTCACTATAGGATAGAAATATTAAGAGAAGAGGAGTGAGTAAGAATGTGAAAATCTATGTCTATTTATAGCCTTTTATGGACCGAATTCGGGAAGAGTTCTGATGGATATGTAAACCCCCAAATTTTTAATTAATATTTTTATTATTCTTCTAATTCTTTTTTATTTTACGTATTTTATATATTGTGCTTCGAAATAAATTTTCTATTAATTTCTATAAAAAGGGGTCATAAGTATTTTCGAATAATAAAAAGAATTGCCAATTATTTTAAATAAGATTTTGATTTTATGTAAATATGCTTTATTTTTTTTGGATATCATCGATTATTATTTAAATTATTTTTGATAATATTAAGTATTATTTTAAATTATCAGTGTAATCTATCTAAATTACATAATTGGACCTAATATAATGCAAACCGACTGTAGATACTTGAATAAATAAGCATTGAATATAAAGAGTTAATTAGTTGTACCTCCCTATGGTTTGTACGCATTTTGGTAACTGTCTATGTTGTTTTAAAAATAAAAAACACCCCCTGGTTTATAGAGTTAATTAGTTGTACCCCTCTAGTGCATAGAAGAAATTGAGTGGAAAATTAAGCACCCAGAGGGTGTTCTTTGTTTTTAAAACAACGAAAACAGTTACCAAAATGCATACAAACTATAGGGGGTACAACTAATTAACTCGAATATAAAAGGATAAACCAAATCAATAAAAGAAATCCACCCATGCAAACCTCCTTCTGATCTCCATCCTTGTATATATATGTAAGTGTATATGGATGAGGGGATATGTTTAAGCATCCAAACCTCTCATAAATTTGGAACATTCCCCATCCCTCTTCTCTCGGCTTTATTTAGCAATCCCCATCTCTTTCTATACAACACCTGCTTTCCTCACAATTTCTCTTCACCAACCTACTTTCAAAATTGAGTTGCCGGGCGACTGTCTTACCGATGCAAGCTAGCACCCACGTGTGCCATTAACTGAAGCTCTCGACGCTGGCCGGTCACAGACGACTAGACAACACTGGTATCTACCTATCGGCAGACGAAGTCGTGTGTTTAACAACTCGCCATCCCGATCCTCCGGTAATCTTCCTTTTTACGGTTAAAATAGTAGTAGCAATATTATTGTTCATGTGAGTAGAGGATAAACTGTTGGATATTTCTTCAATTTGCTTCACTTAAAATCTGTAAAAAAAAATTACGTAAATGTTACCGGCCTCCGGGGAAGTCGCACACGTAGCACTGCCCTAAGAGTTAGCTCGAGTCTATGTGCAGACCGTATCCGAACGCTCCTAGTGGTAAAATTTCGGCTCCACCGGAATCTTCTTGCCGCACACGACTTGGAGAGAGTGACCCCGACTTAACTCTGCCCAGAGCAACGAAGAAGAACAGCGGTAATACGAAGGAGACGAGAATTTTAGAGAATTTCGAGAAGAAGAATTTCTGTGTAGAGAAGAAGGAGATGAGATCAGTATATATAGGCTGTTGGGTAATTACACCAACGGATAAAAATTAAAGAGGATTTAATTCGGGTGTTTAAGAAAACAATTATGTTAAACGTTGTAAAATATTTACAGCACATGGTTCATTGAACCTGGACGGATATCAAGATCCAACCGTTACAGAATTTAAAAGGAATAGTAACGGTCAGAATTTTTAATATGATCAAAAATATTTTGGGTCTCAGCTCGAACCCGAAGAGAAAATAGAATCGGTATTCGGCGCCCACAGATGTGGGCACGTACCCGCACCCGTTACGCATGCCGAACCGAACCGAGTCGAGCCGGGCCTGGCGGCGGCGCGCACGTGTGGCCCATGGAGCTCCCACACACAACTTTTAATGAAGCAAAAGGAGAAAAGGTAATATAAACAAAGTAGAGGGACTCCCACTATCCGATGTGGGACTAAAGAGCTGAGTTGAGCTTTTGATTCAAAGCTTCAGCTAACAATCCCCCCCCCCCCCAAAAGCTCAAGTTCCAAGATAATATAAAGAAGGAGAATAAGACAAGAGTAAGAGAGTTTCTGGGCAGTTGTATACTATGCATAAATGAGATGGAATACATCCTTGAATCTCACGTAGTGACTATTCTCTTTGTCTAAAGAAGAGCTTAATGGACTACGCCTTGAATCAGTCTTCTTGAACCAGACTCGGAAAATAGCACACATAGTACGCTAGAGGTACTTGGGTCTATCGGATGACGCGTTTGGTTGGCCATGCGTACTTTTACACATTCATGAGAGTTGTCTAGGATCGCCCTGTCCTATAGTCGCGGCCCTCACGACCTCTCATATAGGTAAGTCCTTAAGGGTTGGTGATAGGAATCAACCCTGCATATCATGCTTGGATTTATTAAGAGTTTAAACTCAACCTATCCATATCACAAAAGGAACACTGTCACCATAGGGATGGGGTATGAATGTACACATGTACAGCCTCTTGGGCTTTTATTTTAAAGAGAATTTAATCTCAGGTCAGTGTTCCATAATAATCACCTAGTCCAGCTTATTTCTACCCATTGAACCGGCTTCTTGGGATCTCCAGTCAGACTCGGTTGGGTTGCCACTGCTAGTGACTATACTATGGGCTTAACCCCATCCCCCTCGATGATTCTAGGATTAATGTCCTAGACAGACCCTTCGTCAAGTGGTCTGCAAGGTTCTTTTCTGACTTTATATAGTCAAGAACCACATATTTGCCCAATATGCTCTTTATTGACTTGAAGCGCAGCTGCAGGCGCCTGTTCATCTTAGCATTCACATAATCATGCTTTAGTAGTTCTATAACAGATTTATTATCACAGTTTATAGAAATTGCAGGAATAGGATGAACAGAAACATGTATATGCATAATAAGATTTCCCAGCCATTCGGCTTCTGTACATGTAGTATCCAAAGCTATCATTTCAGAGTCCATTGTACTTCTGGCTATGATAGTTTGTTTACATGATTTCTAGGAGATTGCAGCTCCTGCTAGGGTAAAAACATATCCAGTAGTAGATTTTACATCATATGAATCAGTTACCCAATTTGTATCGGAGTAACCTTCTATGATATTAGGGTGTCTAGAATAATGAAGTTTATAATCTAGAGTACCCTTAAGATACCTAAATACTCTGTCTAATGCAGTCCAGTGTGTCTGATTTGGATTACTAGTATATCTACTTAGTCTTCCAATAGTAAATGCAATATCAGGTCTAGTCCTATTTGTTATGTACATAAGGGACCCAATCATTTGTGAATATCTATATTGTTCTATAGGTAATCCTTCATTCTTCTTGAGAACAACATTGCTGTCATAAGGGGTAAGGACAGGTTTCTTGTCAAAATACTCAAACTTTCTTAGCATTTTCTCAATTGAATGTGCTAAGGATAAAGTATAGCCCTCTTTCCTTTTTGGCACTTGTATTCCTAGGATCAGGTTTGCTTCACCTAGGTCTTTCATATCAAACTGGTTAGATAAATAATTCTTAGTATTATTTATCAATTCCAGTGAAGATCCTAAAATAAGGATGTCATCAACATACAAGCATAAGATAACATAGCTTTTATTTGTATTTTTGGAATACAAACAATTGTCATATTCATTTGGCACAAAACCAAATTCTATAATGACTTTATCAAATTTGTTATGCCATTGCTTGAAATCTTGCTTTAGGCCATAAAGAGATTTTACTAATCTGCAAACCTTTTTTTCTTGACCTTTAGCAATAAAACCTTCAGGTTGCTCCATATATATCTCTTCTTCTAAATCTTCATTTAGAAATGATGTCTTTACATCCATTTGATGGATCAGCATATCATGAATGGATGCTAAAGCTGGAAGGGTTCTAATAGAAGATATTCTAGCTACAGGAGAGTAGGTATCAAAATAATCTAATCCTTTCTTCTGGGTAAATCTTTTGGCCACTATTCTATGGTACCATCGGCTCTAAATTTTTTCTTAAAGATCCACTTACAACCTATTGGTTTGCTGCCTAAAGGAAGGTCTGCTGAAAACCAAGTATTGTTCTCCATGATGGAGTTGTACTCATTGTTAATAGCTTCTTTCCAGAAAGGGGCATCAGGAGAGGATATGGCTTCTTCATAAGTTGAGGGATCACCCTCTATCAAAAATGTGAAGAATCCTTCTCCTAAATTCTTTTCAATCCTTTCTCTTTTACTCCTTCTAGGTTCTATGACTTGTTCAGGTTGAGAACTAGATATTTGATCATGAGAACTAGTAGATGGAGTAAGAGAAGGATTAGAGGAAGATGAAGGAGTTCTATCCTTGAAGGAAAAAATGTTCTCAAAGTAAACTGCATCTCTAGCTTCAATAATTGTGTTATTAGAGATTTTATTTACTTCAGAATAAGTTACAAAAAATCTATTGGCATTGCTATCTGGGACATATCCTATGAATACATCATCTACAGTCTTAGGTCCTATCTTCCTCTTTTTGGGTTCAGAAATTCCTACCTTAGCTAGACATCCCCAAACTTTAAGATAGTTGATCCTAGGAGTCCGACCTTTCCATAACTCATATGGGATTTTATCATTAGTCTTACTGGATATCCTATTAAGAATATAACAGGCTGACAATAAGGCTTCTCCCCAAAGATTATCAGGAGTACCTGAACTGAGAAGCATGACATTGACCATGTCTAACAGAGTGCGATTCTTTCTTTCAACAACTCCGTTGGACTGTGGTGAATAAGAAGCAGTTATCTCATGAATAATTCCATGTTCTTCACAGAAGTTAGTCATATCATTTGAGGTGTACTCTCCACCATGATCTGATCTAAGGATCTTAATCTTTCTATCTATCTGGTTCTCAGCTTCAGATTTATAGACCTTGAATCTGTCTAGAACTTCATTTTTGGTCTTAAGGAGGTAGGTGTAACAATATTTTGAATGATCATCTATAAAAGTAACAAAGTATTTCCTACCACCTCGGGTCAAAACCCTATTGGAATCACAAACATCACTATGGATAAGTTCTAGGAGTTCAGAATCCCTATAGACAGATTTGAAAGGCAATCTAGTGTGTTTGGCTTGAACACAAATCTCACATTTGTGTTCATCATCTATAGGAGTCTTAGGAATAAGATCTAAGTTCGTCATCCTTTTGATAGATCCTAAGTTCACGTGACCTAGTCTACTATGCCAAACATTTGATGATTCAATATTTGCAACAAAAGAAGGATCAGAACTTTTATTCATAGTACTTAAAACAAAAAGTCCATCTTTCACAAATCCTTTTCCAATAAACATATCATTCTTAGAGAAAACTACTTTGTTTGCCTCCATTACAATTTTGTATCCTGAGGCTACAAGGAGGGATCCACTAACAAGATTCCTCCTGACAGACGGCACATGAAGCACATCATGGAGAGGTAGAATTTTTTCTGATGTCATCTTCAGATCTATTCTTCCTCTTTCCATAACTTGTGCCATTGAGCCATCTCCTAGAGTTACGCCTCCTCCACCTGATTCCTGGTAGGTTGAAAAACAGGAGCGATCAAATGAAACGTGAACATTATCTCCAGAATTCAACCACCAATCATCAGAATGGAAAGACAGGTTTACTACAGGTTGGAAGCTTACAGACCTAAAGGAGCTGGAAGATCCATTCAGAATCATGTTAGCCTCTGGCTTGCCTTTTTCTTTGAAGGAGTTCTGGATAGGTTTTTTCTTCCTTTGGAAGCAGTTGATGGCTGTGTGGTTGGTTCTACCACACACAAAACAAAATCTTCTTTGATCCTGAGTCTGACCAAAGTTTTTAGGTTTTGGGGGTTGAGGGTTTTGGTGGTGATGGTTTTGGAGAGGATGGTTTTGGTGAGGAGGTTGAAAACTCTGCTTCTTTTTAAGGAGTTTTTCTTGGATTTGAGATGGTTGTTTGATCTAGATTTTGCATGGCTTTCTACAAGGTTTACCTTAGCTGTGGCATTTGACCTAGCTTTGGTCTTGGACCTATATTGCTCTTCTGTTCTAATTCTCTGTAGAGCTTGAGAGTATGTAATAGATCATTGTAGATGTAATAGGTCATTTGCCACTTTAGACCAGTAAGGAGGGAGTTTATCTATCAAGTATCTTATTTTGTGCTCAGTAGAAAATAAGGTTCCATTGGCTTGAACCTGCCTAAGGTGTTCTTGGAACTCATGGATTTGGTCATTGATAGGTTTGTTATCTACCATGACATATTGGTTGAATGTGGTGGAATTGAATCTATCAATTCCAGCATCATCACAACCATACTCATCTTCCAAAGCATCCTATAGTTCTTTAGCGCTTTTATATTCAAAAAATATGTCGTAGAGAGACTCAGACATAGCGCTTAAGATTCTGTGGAAGCAATGGTAGTCTATTTCCTTAGGGATCTTGGGTTTGGTAGAAGAGGAGGACTTGGAAACCCCTACGTCAGACTCAGTCTCATCAGAATCATTTGAGATGGGTGTGGACCCATCAATGGCTGAAATCAGGCCTAAGGTGGTAAGCTAAAATTTTATCTGGCTCTGCCACCTCTAGAAATATGTGCCATTGAATTTTGCAGGTTTTGCAGAGAAAGTCTCTTCCTTGGAAGTCATGTTTTCTAAGGTCTGTAAAAATTATATTTACTCAGTAAGATGGTTTTAAGCTAAAATTAACAATTAAAATAATTTTAGTAATAGATCTTTAAAATTTTAGTTTTTAAGTTTTGATAAGGTTGGGTTAGCTGAAGGGGCCGGATCCCAGCAAGCGGAGGTTCACTAGGAACTCTTAAGTACCGGTCGCTTAGACGAATTTTCTCCTTGTTGACAGAAGGGCCCTTTCGGCTTGTTCCCAAATAAATCTTAACTTTAGAACTTTAAAATTAAAGAAATTTTACTAAATCAATTAATATTTTATTTAGCCTAAATTAAAAATTGAGTAAAAGAGGCTTTTGACAACAAGACTAATATGTATATTTGAACAAGTCTAATATAAATTGCCAAATAAAGTAAATTTGTTAAACGATTTAATATATATATTGCAAATAGATTTAAGCAATAGAAACTTTGTTAACATAAACTTTTGGAAGTGGACTTTAAGCAAATGAAAGTATATGTAAACAAGGAAAATTATTTGACAAGGCAGTAACTATATTTGATTTGTGTAAGCAAATAATTTGCCAGCAAATGTTTAGACAAGTATTAACATGTATCAAATGTTTAGGACAAGTAGCACATGTCTAAGAAAAACCGTATGAACAAGTAACAGTATTTTTCTAATGTCTAGGACAAGTAGAAAAAATCTAAGCAAATGTCTAAACAAACCGTTTAGGACAATAGCAGTAAGAAATGTCTAAGCAATTATTGATTAACAAATAACAATAAGAAATTTGTAAGCAAATATCGTATTAACAAATGACAGTAAGAATTTTTTTTCTTTCTTTATGAACAGTAACAAATAGGAAGATAAATAATAAATTTGAAAAATTGATCTAACTCTTAGATTGTTGGATATTTCTTCAATTTTCTTCACTTAAAATCTGCAAACAAAATAAAATTACATAAATGTTACCGGTCTCCGGGGAAGTCGCGCACGTAGCACTGCCCTAAGAGTTAGCTCGGGTCTATGTGCAGACCGTATCCGAACGCTTATAGTGGTAAAATTTCTGCTCCACCGGAATCTCCTTGCCGCACACGACTTGGAGAGAGTGACCCCGACTTAGCTCTGCCCAGAGCAACGAAGAAGAACATCGGTAATACGAAGGAGACGAGAATTTTAGAGAATTTCGAGAAGAAGAATTTCTGTGTAGAAAAGAAGGAGATGGGATCAGTATATATAGGCTGTTGGGTAACTACACCAACGGACAGAAATTAAAGAGTATTTAATTCGGGTGTTTAAGAAAATAATTATGTTAAACGTTGTAAAACGTTTACAGCACATGGTTCATTGAACCTGGACGGATATCAAGATCAAACCGTTACAGAATTTAAAAAGAATAGTAACGGTCAGAATTTTTAATAGGAGCAAAAATATTTTTTGGGTCTCAGCCCGAACCCGAAGAGGAAATCGAATCCGCATTCGGCGCCCGTAGATGTGGGCACATACCCGCATCAGTTACGCACGTCGAACAGAACCGAGCCGGACCGGACGGCGACGTGCACGTGTGGCCGATGGAACTCCCACACACAACTTTTAATGAAGCAAAAAAAAAAATATAATATAAACAAAGTAGAGAAACTCCTACTATCCGATGTGGGACTAAAGAGCTGAGTTGACCTTTTGATTCAAAGCTTTAGCTAACATAAACAACCACCACATAAAACTATACACGAATATATAGAAAATTTGGCAGCAACAACATCCATATAGGACACTATTCACGGGTTATATACCTAGAACATTGTATGTTCAAATGTATATGCATGGAATAGACAAGAAGATATTCAAATAAAATACTATTTTAATAGCAATGTAAAAACTGGTCACTATACACTAGCGGACACTATTCACTCCATGTGCACGTATAGAAAGTACTGTGCACTTAATTATGGTTCCAACCCTTGTTAGCAATCACCAGAATAAAATACGTATTATACGCAAATTTTTTCGTATTTTACATAAACATATAATACTTACATACTTTTGAAAAATTCGGATTTGTACGAGAATTTTAAGCCTGTGGCGTTTTAAACGCGTACCGTACGAATTTTTAAAAAATTTGGCCAAAAAAATATGATCAAGAAATCCAACAGTCTTGACTTTCTTGACTCTTGCTACTATTAGATATTAAGACTGGCACAATTCTAAAAAATTATCAAAAGAAAAGAAGAAAAAGTCTCACAGTAACCAAAAAAAGAAACCCAAGAGTCTTTGCACATGTTGCTTGCAACAATCAAAGAAAAATCTTTCGGTTTTCCATCATCCAACATCTTCTTATTCTCACACTGAACCCTTGTTTATGAAGGAGTAGAGGTGGGTGGGCCCTATATATATGCCGAATTTTTAGTGCCGAATTAGTTCATATGAAACATACTAAACACGAATTTAATCTGATCCGAATGTTTTTTGTTAGACGAATTTTTGACCAAATTTTTGACCGTATTTTACTTATATTGTGCCGATTTATACTCGTCCTTTTGTCGTTACGAATTTTTTCCGTTTGCCGAATTGCTAACAAGGGTTCCAACTCCATCACAGCATACTATATAATATAGCATAGTATAGATAGAAAGGAACACTAATATGTATATATATTTCCTAAGCAAGAGAGAGAGAGAGACATGGCCCGCCTACGGGCTAGCCCGCAGCCACGCGACGCTCCCCATTGGCAGGGCGCCGGCATGGGCCCCACGCGAATAGAGGGGAGCCAATGGGGGAGTGCCAAGCCGGCGCGCGGGCTAGCCCACCAGCAGGTCAAATATCATTTTCGTCCTTTTAATTGGAACACTTTTGTAGATACACCCTATATTAATTAAATTTTGTAATTTAACTCATTTTGTATGTTTCTTAGGAATCAAAAGAAGTAGTTCACTTTTCATTTAAGCCCCCAATAATTATTAATTATGATTTCACCCATATAAATTATAGGTTATAAAAGAATATAATGGGTCAAGGAGGTTTTCTTGTGCACCCATACGAATGGGAAAGGACCCACCATCATACATATGCTCATGTTAATGGCATAACATGATGTTAGGAAAATATATTTTGTATTAATAAACTAAAAAGCTTCTTTTAAATAGGTGGCCGAGCATGCTGCTTAGATTCCTATTGAAAGGGAACTTTTTGTAATTTGAACCCTAACTTACAACAATTTTAATGTTAGTTAAATTGTACATGAATAGGAGCCATGTCACCCTCACTTTTTCGAAATAGGGGTAAAATGATAATTTTCTATTTTAGAATATTTTTGGAAATTTTATTTCATGAATATTAATATTTAATGATTATAGGAGTCGGGTTCAAATTTCATCGCAGTCTGACTTAATTCGGGACTCCGGAAAAATTTCGACTTGAGTTGTCATTAACACATTAATTAGCCATGGTCCACAAAACTTGACATTTAGGTTTAGGAGTTTGGACTAATCCCACATGAGTGTTTAGGCTTAAGTATGATTTTTATTTGGTCTAAACTAACTCCCAAAACCAAATTAGGAAGCTAATTTAGCATAGAAGTAAAGGGAGGGGCAAACTTGTAAATAGCAAGTACACCCAAACCCCCTTATTAAGGCTGTCCACTTCTTCCCTCTTTCCTTCTTCCCACTTTAAATTTTCTTCTTCTTCTTCTTCTCCAAGTTCTTTCCAAAAGGAAGAAGAGAAATACTTGGATTTCATCTCCACGTAAAGCTTTTCTTTCCGTTTTTCTTCCATCGATCTCTTCCTCTATCCCAAGTAGTGATTCTCCAAACTTTTGGGAGCAAGAAGTGAAGTGGGTATGTCCTAAACAATTCTTTGTGTCGGAGCCGTGTCGGAAGAATTTTTCATTGGGAATCCATCTTCCGATAGGTACAACCTATTCTCTAATTCATTCTTTTCATCATGATAACTAGATTGGACCCCGTAGGATTGATCCCCGTGTTTGTGTCCCTATTCGTGTCAAGTTTGAGTCCGTTTGGTGTGTCCTAGGAGAAGTTGTGATTTGTGATTGTGTCCTTGAGTTTTCCCCAAATTTGGACACTTCTAGAATAATTAGATTTGTGTCTAAGTGGGTTAGGCACTTTAATTCATTTGTATTAGTGTTATGTGGAGTGTAATATTCATATTTAGTGTGTGTGTGTGTCTCTATATGTGTGTATATATATGAGAGTGTGTCTATATATATATAAAAAAAATACATATGTGTGTGTGTGTTTATATATATATATATATATATATATATATATATATATATATATATATATATATATATATATATATATATAGTGTGGGATTGAGAGAATGAGAGAGTTTGAGTTTGAGTTTGAGTTTGAGAGATTAGAGTTAGAGATTGATTGAGAGTATTAGAGAGTTGGAGAGGAGAGTTAGAGAGTTAGAGAGAGTGAGAGATTGAGAGAAGGAGAGAGGGGGATTACCTGCTGTTGAACAGCAGGGTAGTAGCAAATACTGCTGCTGTTAGCAGCAGTTGTAATAGCCTCAAAACAGGCCTTAGCAGTCCCATATATTCAGCCTACATGACAGTCCCAAACTAGCCTATTCCAACCCCCAATTCCAGCTCTACATGACAGCCATTCAAGCCATTAATTACCCCCAAACCTGTCCCATACATTCAGCCCTTAAGCACCCCTATAAACTTGTCCTTAACAGTCCAAAACCAGCTTATATCAACCCATAAATCAGTCCTTAACCCACATAGGACAGCCCCAAACTTGTCACATTTAGCCCCCAATTCAGCCCTACATTAGCCACTTTAACCCCCAACAAATCAGCCATATATCAGTCCTATTTCAACTCCCAAATAGCCCCATGTTCAGCCCTTAATTACCCTATTAGCAGCCCTACATTCAGCCATGTACACCCCCCTAAACAGCCCTTAAAATCAGTCCATTTCAGCTCCAATGGACAGCCATAGATTCAGCCCAATTCAGCCTTTAATTGACACCCTCTTGACACACAATTTATCCCTATATCTAACCCATTTGACAGCCCAATATCAGTCCAAAATCAGCCCATATTAGCCCTTAGTATTATCTATTCACTCACCCTTCCATTCATGTATTCATTCACTCCAAATCATATTCATTCATTCACATACCCATTCATTCATTCATATATCCTTGCACCATTAGCTATTCATACCACCATTCAAACCACCATTCAACATTCATTCACCCTTCCATTCAAAATTAGTCCCCACCTTCATAAACCCATTTGCCCCATTCATTCACTTCTTCTATTTTTCATACTATCATCCTTTCACTTCACCAAAACATTCATTCAATCATATCATTCATCTATTCCTTCACAAATAAGCCTATACCCTATTTAAACCACTAATTTGGCCTTAGTTTGGTGTCCCTTGATGGTGTCTTAGAGAGTGGATATGGGTGTTAGTTAGTGTGGGTTTTGAGGTTGGTGTTAGAGTTGGTGCTAGTGTAGTATTAGGTAGTGAATTAGCTAAGTTAGTGTCCTGCTAGGTTAGTATCCTATTGGACTAGTAGAGAGGACTAACCTAGACACTAGGAGAGTGTGGGAGAGTGAACTAGGAAGGTTGGTAGAGAGTAGGGTGTGGTATCTCACGATACCATAGCGTATCATGACGATACCCTAAGGTAATGTTGGGATGACCAACATGGAAGATAAGATGGACTGGATGGGTTAGATACCTGGATTTTATGGTTGGTAATGACTAGATAGGTTAGTGTCTAGCTACTCTAAGAAGCCTAGGCTAGTTTCCTGAGATCTAGAGGGGTTTCCTTTGTAATGGGCATGTATTGGTATTTACCTTGTGAAGGGTAAATGTAGGTAATAGGGTATTGTTAAGATATTGAGTTTGATTTCTAAGATTGGCTTAGAAATAGGTTGTCTTGGTAGGTAATGACTAGATGAGGGTAGTTTAGGCTAGTCTTGACCTCCGTTGACCAAGAGTTGACTTTTTGACCGAAAGTCAACTTCAAGTCAACACTTGACTTAGAATTGACCAAAACCAAACCAGAGTTGACCAGTTGACTAAAAATCAACTGTTGGTCAACATTTGACTTGTTTGGCCTAGGGTTGACCCAGGGTTGACTCAGTGTTGACCAGAGTTGACCATGGTTGACTAGTTGACCAAAAGTCAACTGTAAGTCAACCTTTGACCCCGATTGACCTAGTTTGACTTGGAATGACTTCCAGTGATCTGGTATGAACCAGTATTACCTAGTATGACTCAGTTTGACCTAAATTGACCTATTTTTGACTTAGACTTGCATATTATGACTTAAATTAGTTTCCTTTTTTATTATTAAATCCTGTTTGGACTCATGGCATCTCATCTATAGGTCTGTGTTTACTCTGAGCGTCTGTTCACCTTATCAGCTCAGGACAGCAGGCGAGTACATTCACTGATAGTTTTTATTGTCTTGATATCTGCTATATCCGATTCAGTTGTAGTATCTTACTTGATTCCTAACATGATGGTTCACGGACTAGTATATGTCGGATCCTGTCATGAGATATTGTTCCCGGGTTACTTGGTATATTGGTACATGACTCGACTTGTTACTTGTACTTGTATAGACATGGACTTGGGAGTGGCCTGATCACCTGCTTTTGAATCCCGTGTCATGACGTGTTATGTCCGGATCTTTTATACTATTCGGGGGATAGGAAGTTATTAGTGGTTGTGTGATCAAAATTCCCACATTGTTCCATTGTACACATTGTTCATAGCTATACCCTCGCCTCACGACGGGTAAAGCCTTACCCTACATCGTTCATAGCTTTCCATGGTGACCGACCTTACCGCTCTATTGTACACATTGTTCATAGCCGGTCGGATGGAAAGCCTGATCATGTTTCCCAAGCCGATCATATAACGCTCTAATAATTCAAAGCACATTTTATATTTACTTATCTTATCATATATCATATTCTGTTCTACATTCAGTACTTTCTCACCATGGTATGATATTCAGTGACTCACATGTTCTACATGCCTTTATGTTATACCTTGATTGGAGACTAAGTTCTGCTCGGGAGAAGGGTTACAACTCCGGTCCTTGTTTGGTTTAAGGGTTGTAACTCAGCTTTCGAACGGTTCCCAAGTCTTTATATATCTTTGTCTTGTAGTTCATTATACTGTCTCTTATAGAATTTGTCAATTCACATGGAACTGTTGTTAGTGTTTGTACTTGCTCATTTTTCTGACAGGATACCGTTGATATATTACAGATGATTCTGAGGCAGATTGCCCGACCTATTATGGGGTCGAGTCTGATGGAGTAGACCTGGACCATGGCTTGTTAGTAGAGCCACTAGACTTTGCTCACCCTGAGTAGAGGGCTCACCCTGAGTAGAGTAGCTTAGTTAGGGTTGCCTGGCCTGCGAGCCACCTAGTACTTTCAGACAGTAGTATTTCATATTATATTATGTGACTCTGTGGTGTTGTGTATAGCTTTGGGCTTGTGTGGATCTCGAACTTATTTCCTGCTTTTATCTATTATATTTTCTTTTATGCTATCTATCCTAGTTTGCTTTGTGGTTGAGACTGTATTGCTATGTCACCTTCATTCGGAGTGTATATACCGTACAGGTACCTTTATCTGTTTAGTTGTAGTATTTATAGATGACCTAGACAGCGTTCTACCGCCGATGCTGCGGCGTAGGCTGGACGTAATCACGTACTCGTGCCCCTAATCAGGGTGCGGGTCGTGACAAGCCATGCATAACTATGTAGAGTAAGAAGCATATGTATTAAAATAAACACAAATGGTGTGTTCCTGGAAAGAGATTCTTTTCTCTTTAATTATTTTTAGCTTTCACATAGTTCAGAAACACCCATGTCCTTTCTTTTCTTTCTTTCCCATGCTTGTGGAAAGAAGCAACATCTTCATTTAGTAATGTTTTGACAACTTTACAAATAATCTCTCCCTTTCCTAATAAATAAGAATGAACCCATCAAGTAAAGGAAATAGAAATTTGTTTTAGTATAAAAAATGAGTACTATATATATAATAATGGAATATTATTGGTATTAATAAATTATTAACTATTATTTTAATTAGATAATAAGTAGCATGAACCTTAGAAGCAATATATTCATAAATATAGATGCAAGCCTATATATATAAATTATTTGGTAGTATATTAATATTGTGCTCCTACACACATGCGGATGTACTTTTGGCTAGGCTCATTGGACTAAGACTTGGACTTGGTGACCACATTTGCAACAAAGAGTGGACAATAGCGTCAGGCAAGTATACCTTGCCCACTGTACAGTATTTTCATGCATTTTTCTATATTACAGTTTTTTTCTGTCGTATTTGATTACCTACTTCTTATGTTCATGCCAGTGATATTTTTTTTTCATTTTAACTGCACGTACATTAGTTTTCTTATCCAATATATCACTGTTATTCCATGTATAGATCATGATAGTGTTGCTTAGTCCTGTGCCACATTCATTGATATGTCTTGACATGTACCTTGTATTTTGACTTGAGTCGACTTGACTGGACACTTGTATAGTTCCTTGAGACAGAGAGGACATTTACTAGGCATGCAGGCTATATGATAGTATTCTGTTGGCCGATATTTCGGATGAGCTTCGGTTGTGTTGATGATTTTGTTGGCCGTTAGTTTTGTGCTACGGTTGTGATATTCTGTTGGTCGTTATTCTCGAAGGAGATGCGATTGTGATTATTCTGTTGGCCGGTAGTTTCGGATGAGCTATGGTTGTCATGGTACCCCTGTCTGTTAGCCCAAATGTTGAACATTGTCCTTGATGTTGCGTTTCGTGTATTTTGCTTAGAAGTATCGTGTCATATTTTTGTCATTTTCTTTATGCATGTTATACTGTTAGATGGGCATGTTTTATGTATCTTTCTAGTCTCCTGAGGACCTAGTGATCTCTCCAGGTTTAGTCGAGGTTGATCCAGGTGCAGACAAGCAGGTGTAGGAGCTGGACCACGGTACCACTGCAGCTGAAGAAGTTGTTGATGCTTAGCATAGCTTGGACTTAGTTCTTTTATTTCATGTCTTTTATTCTATTTTCGTCTACTAGTAGTGGATTTGTCTCCACCGGATTCTTTATTATTCAGTTTTTTTCGATACTTATTCGTTACTCATTTTGATTTAGTTGTATCTTTACTTATGTGGATGAGATATAGACTGCCATGTTAGTTCTGGATTTCTGTGACTTGTGAGTTTATAGACAACGTTCTACCACCGATACTACGGCGTAGGCTGGCTTGCGCACGCACTCGCATCCCGAAAAGCGGGTGCGGGTCGTGACAGGATTTTTGATTTTTTTTGAACGATGGGAACCACAATATCTGGAATTTCACAACTGTATGAATTTTCCACCAAGACCGAGTTCGGTTCGAGTTTAGCCAGAACTCGGTCAGAGGTTACCAAGTATGGTATAGTTATTGGCATGTTTTGGAATATTTTGGTTTGAATGGGTTAGACTTTTGTAGATGGGCTTGTAGGTTGTTTAAGTGGACATGTTGGGTTTATGTTTGAGTGTACTTCAGGTACCAAGTGCAACTCGATGTACATAAGTCCTAGACTCAATAAAGTATAAAATTACATAAGAAAGATAAACTCAAGTAGCATATAGATGTCCAAATGAATCTTTCAGACATGGTTGGCTCGTCTTCTTCCATTGTACAAGAATAGCCTTTTTTTCCCGACGATAGTCTTTCAAAGATAAACAGATATGGAAATCTAAATTGTTACGTCCTAGAACCAGAATACTAGAGAGCGGGGGACAGACACGGCTAGCTACGTACATTGGAGTGCAACACACTTCGTAATACGGTTACGACTGTCTAGATGCATGAGGGTTTATCTACAATCCATCAGTCATTTATGGTCAAGAACAAGCCTAGTGTCTCAATCTCAAGCAAGCGAATAATTGTTATAAGATGTTAGATTATCAGACATACAAAGTAAGGCGTCCTAAATATTACATATTCAGATGATCATGAAGCTAGTCGTACAAAATGCGAAGAATAACAAGAGTTAAGTTATACATGATCAACCAGCATACAAAGTAAAGGAAAAACTGATACGAGAACATAATTATAATAACATAAAAGACAAGAGTTAAAAAGAACATACGAGCTTGCATCAACAAGAGGTGAAATATAATCTCCATGTTAATCATGAGACAATCATTCAGGTACGACCAATCAAGTCCTACGGCTTGCTATCATTAGCTAACTAGGGTTATCACATCCCTAGTTACTAACAAGATGCAGTTGAGATATTCCCGCAGTCACAAGCCCTGCAGACTATCTAGGCTATCCAGACGAAAGTTACGAGAGTTATCAAGTTACAAGAGTTATCAAGATTACTGGTGTACTTGAGTACTTAGGATACAAGAAGTGCAACACATGACAGTATGCTGTAAATGTGCCATACTCGACGATATGCTACAAGTCCACTGGTGTGGCCGGGATAACGTGATCGCCTGTAACTGGAAAATCTTTCTATATGAGCTACTTGATCAATCTAGTCATTTAACCTAATCAGTTTCATTATGAATCCCTGACCATGGTAACCAGAAATTCATGTCCTAAACATTATGCAAGATAAGACAGGTAGCTTGTACAACCACAATCGGAAAATCAATCACGGAGTCAAGACATGAGTTATACTAGCAACACAAGAAAATAGTTGTCGTAACAACAATCAAGGTTATACATGTCAGGTTAGGTTTACATGTCATATCAAGAATACTTGTCGGGAGTGTGCCTCGAAGAGCCACTATCAAGATTATCAAGGCGGGACCATATTATCCGGTGTGAGTCATGCCAATTCAGGTCTGGATAACAGTCAAGTTCTGGCATGTTCAATTTTAAGTTACTAGTTCAAGATTATCAAGTTGTCAAGTGGGTCGTCACAATTTAGGCTAAGTACAGAAAACATACAAGAAAAATCAAGCACAACCAGCAGAGGTACGTACAACAACGATACACACGACGCAAAAGAGCACGCGACTAAACACGTTGGATGGCGCACGGGAGCACGCGGCTAAGCTCGCTGGGGTGCGCAGGCAAGCGCGCAAAGTGCACGGGATGGCGCATGAAATACGAAGCACACCGGATGGCACACTGGATAATACGCTGGATCGCGTGTGGGCAAGCGCGCTGGATGGTGCTCGGCCAAACGCGCTGGCAGGGGATGGCACGAAGCATAGCGCGTGCGAAAGAGCGCAACATGAAGCGCACACGCACTGCTCATCGTCTCCAACATCACCGAAGATGTGTGGAAACCCATGAACATAAAAATGGCCGAACACCCTCAATATAAGTCGAAATCAAGCCATTCAAAAGCCAAAGTTGGGTAGAATTGGATTCCCCAACATGGAACTAAAAGATTTTGAAAATACCAAGTTTTTAGAGATCAAAACTAAAAAAAAGAAGAAAAACTTAAAACATAGATCTACAAAAATATACCCAACAAAACCAAAAAATCCAAGTTCCAAAGATGCTTAGAATCATGCAAGAAAGAAAATAGAAAAATCAAAAATGGAGATCCATCATGTTCTCCATGGACCTGGGTATACTTGTCTTAGGTTGGTGGGAGGAGTAATGGAAAAGGAGAGGAGTTAATGAGAAATAATGAGAGGGGAGAGAAGAAGTTGATATAAATATCAAACCAAGTCACATGCCATGAAGAACCAAGGTGAACCGAACCAAAACTAGCTAGATCAAACCAAGATTAAACCAAGCCAAGGCTGAGCAAGACAAGTCTAAACACGGGTCACCTGACAAATGTCAGGAATTCGTACACGTATACTGAAAATACATATAATAGAAAACAGGAGTGACATAAATAACTTTCGGGGGCTTCGCCCCCATCCCCTACGGGGGTACTGTCCCCTCGTGTAATGCCTGTAGTTCGTATTATGTATCTTGGAATACGTGTACGTATTTCCTCTTGTATTGCATATCTCTTGGCTTGGCTCAGTTTATTTTGGGTTGGTTCGGCTAGGCTTGGGTTGCCTTGGTTCATCATGAACCAAGGGGAGAACCCCTACCTACCACCCCCATCATCCTTTATTAACCCATTCCTTCATTCTCTCTCTTCATTACTCTTCTTTTTCTCCACATTTAGTTCTACACCTACCAGGAAGAGAGAGAGCTTAGGCAAGTACAAACTTGCTTCATGATGGATCTCAAAGTTTTATTGTTCCATTCTCTTCCTTACTTGATTCTAAGATACTTTAGAACTTGGCATTTTCCATTTTTATGGTTATATTTTTGTAGATCTAAGTTTTAAGTTCCTTCTTGTTTAGTTTTTCTTGATTTTGATCTCTAAAAACTTGGTATTTCCAAAAACTAATGGTTCTATGTTGTAGAGAATTTAATTTTCTTCAGTTTTGGCTTTTGTTTCGCTTAATTTCGACTCCGGATGAGGAAGTTATGGCCATGGCAAGTTTTCGGAACTTTCATGGCTGAACTTGCTGTTTGGGGACGACAAACCCCATGCGCCGGGAGGCCATGCGCCGATTGTACAGGAATCCCATGCGTCAATTTGTGCAAGAATCCCATGCGCCGATTTGTGCAGGAATCCCATGCGCTAATTGCGCAGGAATCCCATGTGCCGATTTATGTAGGAATCCCATGCGCCGATTGTGCAGGAATCCCATGCACCGATTGTGCAGGAATCCCATGCGCCGATTTGTGCAGGAATCCCATGCGCCGATTTGTGCAGGAATCCTATGCGCTGATTTGTGCAGGAATCCCATACGCCGATTTGTGCAGGAATCCCATGCGCCGATTTGTGCAGGAATCCCATGCGCCGATCTGTGCAGGAATCCCATGCGCCAATTGTGCAGGAATCCCATGCACCGATTGTGTAGGAATCCCATGCGCCAGAATTGCTCTATTTCGCTGTTTTTGCCTGTTTAAGTTGTTTTGTAGCTAGAATCTCGAAAAATTCAAAACATGAAAGTTGTAGATCTTTTTCTTGGCTTCAAGAATATGACACTAGTTGTTTTATGCAAAGGTAAGAATAGAACATGATAGTGGTCCGCTGTGGTGCACTCTTGACAAGTAAACTGACATGATATATCTCGGCATGCTGTTACGACAGCTAGCCTGACATGACAAGTATGAAAGATCTGGACACCGTGGGCGATTGTGTTTGTACAAATAAACTGGTGCTATCTTACATCATGTCTAGGATGGAGATCCCTGAGTACCACGGTCAGGGATACCTACTGCAATTGACTAAGGCTAATAAATTAGAATAATTCAGTAGATATGAAGAGATTCCCAGCTACAGGCAATCCCGTTATCTAGGCGCATTAAGTGGACTTGTAGCCTACCGACGAGTAGGGCATATTTTCAGCACACAGTCACGTGTTGCATTCTTCATAAACAGACATTCGACCTGGATAACCGGATGGTCTGCAGGGCTTGTGGCTGTTGGGATAATCTTATTGCATCTTGCTAGTAACTAGGCTTGTGATAACCCTAGTTAGTTAAAAGTATCAAGCCGTACTCTTGATTGGCCGTGATTGATTGGATGGAGTTTATTCCCGCTTGGTCTTATCCTGATCCTGTGCAAGATTATGACATGACATGATTATTGATGCTTGCCTTAACAATAACGATCGGGGGCCCAGTTCTGTTCAGGCGAAGGGTTACAACCCCGGTCCTTGTTTGGTTTAAGGGTTGTAACCTGGCTCCCGGAGCAGTTCTGTCACCTCTCTTCGTTATTGTCTTATTGCACCCCATGCCATGTTCGTCATATTTTACCTTACCTTAATACCATGATTAATTATGCTGGCCTTAGCAATAAAGATCAAGGGTCCAGTTCTGTTCAGGCGAAGGGTTACAATCCCGGTCCTTGTTTGGTTTAAGGGTTGTAACCTGGCTTCCGGAGCAGTTCTGTGTCCTCTTTTCGTTTATTGTCTTCACTATACCAATAGTATTTGAGACGGGTTTCTATTCAGGTGAAGGGTTACAACCTCGGTCCTTGTTTGGTTTAAGGGTTGTGACCTGGCTACTTGAATGGTTTCCACGTACTCAGTTTACTGTTGTTATCTCTATTATTATCAGTTCTTTATTTATTATCTTTAATATTCTATTATGATATGCTGGTTTTAGTTCCTAAGTGAAGCCTCCTTTGTGGCACTTGCTCTTTCTGGGATCTAACCCAGCTGGTTTTGTATGGCCAGATATCGGAGCAGTACCAGAGGATCTACCTACCTTCCAGCCAGATGGTGAATACCAGGCGTAACCCTGGCAATGAGTGGGTTTCTTTTTTTCTTCCACTTTATTGTAAAATTATTCTTTTGAGGCGTTTAGCCGGCGAGCACGTGTTAGCTCGTATTGCACCTTTATTTACTGTCTGCCTACGGGCTGTAACATGATTGACAAATCCTAGGGTTGATCATGTATTGACTGAAACTCTTGTTAGTCCTGACATTTGTACGACTAGCTTCATGATCATCCAATATGTAATGTATGGGACGCCTTACTATTGTATATTGATGTTCTAATATCTTGTGACTGTTACTACTTGCTTGTGATTGAGACAATGGGCTTGTTCTTGACCATAGGAGACTGATGGATTGTAGTTAAACCCTCATATATCAAGACAGTCGTGACCGTATAGTGACGTGGGTTCCATTTCATTATACGTAGCTGGCTATGTCTGCCCCCGCTCTCCAGTATTCTGGTTCTGGGGGATGACATGGTTTAAGTGGTGGCCCATGCAGGTCTTGTAAATCAAGATATGTGAGGGTTTACCGAATAGATGTCTCAATCAGTATTCGCCCTTGATCTCTCCTCGTATCTTCTGAATCCCTGTAATCTTGACCTGATCACATGCTTGTATCATTGATCTGTCATGATCCTTCCTTATTGTTCTCTATGTCGTCTTCTTCAGCGACATTATTCCTGGACCTGCCGATCAGCAAGACGGATCACCTCCCGCGGACCAGCAGCAACCTGGAGATCAAGCCCAGCATTCAGGAGTAGCCTCCAGAGTCATGCCTACTGAAGGAGAGCCACCAGTTCAGCCCGTCCAGCCAGCAGAGCCTGATGATGGCACTTTTGTGGGTCTCATCAGGTCACTATTAGCCTCCCAGGATCGTCGAAGAGATGCCTTGCACCAGGCAGTGGCAGACGCTTTAACCAGAGGAGGTCATCAGGGTAATAGCGCGGCCAACAGCTTCAAGCGCTTGAACCCTCCCTTCTTCGACGGCAGTGAAGATGCTATCGTTGCTGATGCTTGGCTTCAGGACACCGAGGTGATTCTAGAAGCAGCCAGGACTCCAGAAGCCAAGAAGGTGGCCGTGGTGCGCCTACAGTTATTGGATCTTGCCCGCAGCTGGTGGGCGGCGCAGGCCGTTGGATTAGTGGCCCCTATTGCCTGGGTAGTATTCAGAGAGAGATTCCAGACCAAGTATTTCGATGCTGTAGCTCGATACGATCTACAGACGAGGTTCACCAATCTAAAGCAGATGGGCAGGACGGTCGGCGGATATGCAGTCGAGTTTTCGAGACTTAGTCGGTTTGCTCCCACCTTGGTGGCGACCGAGTTCGATAGAGCCCAGCGGTTCCAGCAGGAACTTTATCTGGAGATTCTATTGGCAGTGGAGCAGTTTGAGCATCAGACTTTTGATGCAGTACTGAGGGCAGCCCGGAGGCATGAGTATACCTCCCAGAGGATCGTGGATAGGACCGGAGGTCGGAAGCGATCCCACAGCCAGATGAATCAGTCTTCAGCACCAGCCCCGGCGGCCAGGGCTTTGACCATTGGAGCTCCGAGGCGGGTGGCCTCAGTGACGTCGGTTCAGCATTCAACCCCGACGCACCCTCAGCAGTAGAAGCAGAAGCAGTCTTCCGCAGTGGGATGTTCAGACTGCGGGAAGCCAGGACATGTGGTATCAGAGTGTCGCAGAGCACAAGATTTGTGCTTAGTTTGTGGTGCCCCGGACCACATGGTTGGGAATTATCCGAACAGGGGGAGTTCATCGGCCTTCTCTAGTCCTTCAGTTAGAGGACCAGCACCAGTCCAGCAGCAGCAGTAGCTGTAGTACCCGTTCCCGAGGCCATTGCCGACGTAGGCCCAGGCATTCCAGCAGCAGAGACCGCAGCAGTATGCCCAAGCCCAAGCCCTGATCCAGAGCAGGCAGAGGAATTTTCAACAGAGGGGACCCGCACCCAGAGGACATGGTCAAGTGCTGGCTTTGACCATGGGAGAAGAAGGAATAGCACCAGGTGAGGTAGTGGCAGGATTGGAGCCCGAGTCATTATCAGTGAGGCTCAATATACTTACTAGTAACGGACTTGTGGGAGTAGATAGAGTGTTTTCCTCGTGTCGGATCGTAGTTAGCGGCAGAGAATTCCCCGCTAAATTGATAGAGTTCCCGATGGCCGATTATGATGTGGTATTAGGGATGGATTGGTTGAGGGACCAGTATGCTAGGATAGACTGCCACATTGGCAGGGTTATTTTTAGCATTCCAGGCAAGCCAGAGTTTTCCTTTTCCCGAGGCGAAGTTGAACCTTCTCCTCCAGTATTGCGGATGGCAGTAGCAGCAGTACAGTTACCTCGGATAGTCGAAGAGTTTCCAGACGTTTTCCCAGAAGAGCTTCCAGGGATGCCGCCAGAACGGGAGATCGAGTTCACCATCGACTTGATTCCCGGAACAGCCCCAGTGTCAGAGAGAGTCTACAGGATGGCGCCGTCAGAACTAGAGATATTGTACAAGATGATTGAAGAACTCAGAACCAAAGAATTCATTCGTGCTAGTGGATCGCCTTGGGGATTCCCGATGCTTCTTGTGAAAAAAAGGATGGTGCGTCCAGATTATGTGTAGATTATCGTACCTTGAACTCAGTGACAATCAAGAACAGATATCCTCTCCCGAGGATAGATGACTTGTTTGATCAACTCAAGGGGGGCAGCAGTGTTCTCGAAGATCGACTTACGGTCAGGATACCATCAGATCAGAGTTAGAGAGCAGGACATCCCGAAGACAGCTTTCAGATCCCGATATGGGCATTGGGAGTTCCTTATTATGCCATTTGGAGCAACCAATGCGCCGGCTGTATTCATGGACCTCATGAATCGCATCTTTATGCCCTATTTGGATCAGTTCGTTATTGTGTTCCTAGATGACATTCTGGTCTACAGCAAGAGTGAAGCGGAGCATGAGCAGCACCTCAGAGTTGTTCTTCAGATTCTCAGAGAGCACCAGTTGTATGCCAAGTTCAGTAAATACGAGTTGTGGCTCGATCGTATTTCGTACTTGGGTCATATCATCACCCGAGGAGGAGTTGAAGTGGATCCCCAGAAGATCGTGGCCATTGAAACATGGCCAGTACCTAGCTCGGTTGTAGAAGTTCGCAGTTTTTTTGGATTGGCCGGCTACTACCGGCGATTTGTCTCAGACTTTGCTCGAATTTCCGCGCCATTGACCCAGTTGACCCGCAAGGATGTACAGTTTGCTTGGACAGCAGAGTGCCAGGATTCTTTTGAGAGGTTGAAGCGAGGCTTGATGACGGCTCCTATTCTCACGCTTTCAGATAGAACTGGAGGATTCTCAGTGTATTGTGATGCTTCGGGCAGAGGTTTAGGATGTGTTCTGATGCAGCATGGAAAGGTAATAGCCTATGCGTCACGACAACTTCGTGATCATGAGAAGAATTACCCAACCCATGACTTGGAGCTGGCAGCAGTAGTGTTTGCACTTAAGTTGTGAAGGTACTACCTATACGGAGATAGGGTGGAAATTTTCACCGACCACAAGAGCCTGAAGTATGTTTTCACCCAGAAGGATCTCAACATGCGTCAAAGGAGATGGCTAGAGCTGTTTGTGGATTATGATGTCAACCTGCAGTATCACCCAGGGAAGGCCAACGTTGTTGCAGATGCATTGAGCAGGAGAGCAGGAGTTTATTTTCTGACAGTGCAACCAGAACTGTTAGCCGATCTTCAGAAGATGGGTATAGAAGTTGTCCTCCCTTCCAGTGTGGCATTGATGGCCAGCATGCAAGATCAGTCCACTATAGTCGAGAGGATCCGGATGGCGCAGTCAGCAGATTCCAAGCTTCAGCGACTCAGAGCAGAGTGTGAGGCAGGACGAAGATCAGAGTTATGTATCCATGAAGATGGTACACTTTGACATGGTATGCGTCTTTGTGTACCCAGTGGAGATATCAGACAGGAGATCATGGCAGAGGCCCACAGTTCGCAGTATTCCATTCATCCTGGCGGTACGAAGATGTACCGTGATATTCGTCAGCACTTTTGGTGGAATGGCATGAAGAGGGAGATAGCCCGGTTTGTCTCTCATTGTTTAGTCTGCCAACAAGTTAAGGCTGAATATCAGAGGCCCGCTAGACTTCTTCAACCATTGCTGATTCCCGAGTGGAAATGGGAGCATATAACCGTAGATTTTGTGACTGGATTGCCTAGATCCCCGGCTGGTAGAGACGCTATTTTGGTTGTTATAAACAGACTCACGAAGGTGGCTCACTTTCTTCCATTCAGAGTTGGTCAGTCGACGACTCAGCTAGCGGAGATGTATCTCCGGCAGATTGTCAGATTGCACGGTGTACCAGTCAGTATCACTTCAGACAGAGATTTAAGATTTACGTCGCACTTTTGGCGTAGCTTGCAAGAAAGTTTGGGAACTTACCTCCAGTTCAGTTCAGCTTATCACCCGCAGACAGATGGCCAGTCGGAACGTACGATCCAGAATCTTGAAGATATGTTGCGGTCATGTACACTCGACTTCGATGGTTCGTGGGAAGATCACGTGCACCTGGTGGAGTTCTCATACAACAACAGTTTCCAGGCCAGTATCCAGATGGCACCGTTCGAGACACTGTCTGGTAGGAAGTGTCGATCCCCGCTAGCCTGGGATGATGTTAGAGAGAGGCAGATGCTTGGTCCGGAAATGATTGCTCAGACCGTTGAAGTGGTCAGAAGAGTCAGAGATCATCTTCGAATTGCCCAAGATCGCCTGCATCATTGGGCCGATTCCCATCGGCGACCCCTTGAATTCTCAGTCGGCGACCATGTATTCCTGAGGATTTCGCCTAACCGTGGCGTCATTCGTTTCGGCGTACGGGGAAAGCTTAGTCCTAAGTATATAGGGTCGTTCGATATTCTGGAGCGAGTAGGTGATGTATCCTATCGTCTCGCTCTTCTGCCGTCGCTAAGAGAGGTGCATGATGTATTCCATGTATCTCAACTACGACGATATATTCCGGACCCGAGCCACATCCTGGATCATTCGGAATTGGTTGTTGGTACCAACCTTTCGTATGAGGAGAGGACCGTGTCTATATTGGATCGGAGAGAGAAGATACTCAAGAACAAGACTATTAGTTTAGTCCGTATTGCTTGGGGTCATCACTCTTTGGGTGAGTCAATGTGGAAGCGTGAGGATGATATCCGATCGCGATATCCCGACCTGTTTGACTCCTAAGGTATAATGTCTTCCTTATGCCTTATGCTTTCAATTCTTTGCTTGAATAAATGACTGCATGATAGACTGCTTGTTATAGCTTAAGATTATTATAGCTTGTCCTTGCAATTATAGCCTCTTGATTAAATTCCGAGGACGGAATTATTTTAAGGAGGGTAGAGTTGTAATACCTGTAGTTCGTATTACGTATCTTGGAATACGTGTACGTATTTTCTCTTGTATTGCATATCTCTTGGCTTGGTTCGGTTTATTTTGGGTTGGTTCGGCTAGGCTTGGGTTGCCTTGGTTCATCATGAACCAAGGGGAGAACCCCTACCTACCACCCCCATCATCCTTTATTAACCTATTCCTTCATTCTCTCTCTTCATTACTCTTCTTCTTCTCCATATTTACTTCTACACCTACCAGGAAGAGAGAGAGCTTAGGCAAGTGCAAACTTGCTTCATGATGGATCTCAAAGTTTTATTGTTCCATTCTCTTCCTTACTTGATTCTAAGATACTTTAGAACTTGGCATTTTCCATTTTTATGGTAATATTTTTGTAGATCTAAGTTTTAAGTTCCTTCTTGTTTAGTTTTTCTTAGTTTTGATCTCTAAAAACTTGGTATTTCCAAAACCTAATGGTTCTATGTTGTAGAGAATTCAATTTCCTTAAGTTTTGGCTTTTGTTTCGCTTGATTTCGACTCCGGATGAGGAAGTTATGGCCATGGCAAGTTTTTGGAACTTTCATGGGTGAACTTGCTGTTTGGGGACGACGAACCCCATGCGCCGGGAGGCCATGCCCCGATTGCGCAGGAATCCCATGCGCCGATTTGTGCAGGAATCCCATGCGCCGATTTGTGCAGGAATCCCATGTGCCGATTTGTGCAGGAATCCCATGCGCCGATTGCGCAGGAATCCCATGCGCCGATTTGTACAGGAATCCCATACACCGATTGTGCAGGAATCCCATGCGCCGATTGCGCAGGAATCCCATGCGCCGATTTGTGCAGGAATCCCATGCGCCGATTTGTGCAGGAATCTCATGCGCCGATTGCGCAGAAATCCCATGCGCCGATTTGTGCAGGAATCCCATGCGCCGATTTGTGCAGGAATCCCATGTGCCAATTTGTGCAGGAATCCCATGCACCGATCTGTGCAGGAATACCATGCGCCGATTGTGCAGGAATCCCATGCGCCGATTGTGCAGGAATCCCATGCGCTGGAATTGCTCTATTTCGCTGTTTTTGCCTGTTTAAGTTGTTTTGTAACTAAAATCTCGAAAAACTCAAAACATGAAAGTTGTAGATCTTTTCCTTGGCTTCAAGAATATGTCACTAGTTGTTTTATGCAAAGGTAAGAATAGAACACGATAGTGGCCCACTGTGGCACACTCTTGACAAGTAAACTGACATGATATATCTCGGTATGCTGTTACGATAGCTAGCCTGACATGACAAGTATGAAAGATCTGGATACCGTGGGCGATTGTGTTTGTACAAATAAACTGGTACTGTCTTGCATCATGTCTAGGATGGGGATCCCTGAGTACCACGGTCAGGGACACCTACTGCAATTGACTAAGGCTAATAAACTAGAATAATTTAGTAGACATGAAGAGATTTCCAGCTACAGGCAATCCCGTTATCTAGGCGCATTAAGTGGACTTGTAGCCTACCGACGAGTAGGGCACATTTCCAGCACACAGTCACGTGTTGCATTCTTCATAAACAGACATTCGGCCTGGATAACCGGATGGTCTGCAGGGCTTGTGGCTGTTGGGATAATCTCATTGTATCTTGCTAGTAACTAGGCTTGTGATAATCCTCGTTAGTTAAAAGTATCAAGCCGTACTCTTGATTGGCCGTGATTGATTGGATGGAGTTTATTCCCGCTTGGTCTTATCCTGATCCTGTGCAAGATTGTGACATGACATGATTATTGATGCTTGCCTTAACAATAACGATCGGGGGTCCAGTTCTGTTCAGGTGAAGGGTTACAACCCCGGTCCTTGTTTGGTTTAAAGGTTGTAACCTGGCTCCCGGAGCAGTTCTGTGACCTCTCTTCGTTATTGTCTTATTGCAACCCCATGCCATGTTCGTCATGTTTTACCTTACCTTAATACCATGATTAATTATGCTGGCCTTAGCAATAAAGATCAGGGGTCCAGTTCTGTTCAGGCGAAGGGTTACAACCCCGGTCCTTGTTTGGTTTAAGGGTTGTAACCTGGCTTCCGGAGCAGTTCTGTGTCCTCTCTTCGTTTATTGTCTTCACTATACCAATAGTATTTGAGACGGGTTTCTATTCAGGTGAAGGGTTACAACCTCGGTCCTTGTTTGGTTTAAGGGTTGTGACCTGGCTACTTGAATGGTTTCCTCGTACTCAGTTTACTGTTGTTATCTATATTATTATCAGTTCTTTATTTATTATCTTTAATATTCTATTGTGATATGCTGGTTTTAGTTTCTAAGTGAAGCCTCCTTTGTGGCACTTGCTCTTTCTGGGGTCTAACCCAGCTGGTTTTGTATGGCCAGATATCGGAGCAGCACCAGAGGATCTACCTACCTTCCAGCCAGATGGTGAACACCAGGCGTAACCCTGGCAATGAGTGGATTTCTTTTGTTCTCCCACTTTATTGTAAAATTATTCTTTTGAGGCGTTTTGCCGGCGAGCACGTGTTAGCTCATATTGCACCTTTATTTACTGTCTGCCTACGGGCTGTAACATGATTGACAAATCCTAGGGTTGATCATGTATTGACTGAAACTCTTGCTAGTCCTGACATTTGTACGACTAGCTTCATGATCATCCAATATGTAATGTATGGGACGCCTTACTATTGTATATTGATGCTCTAATATCTTGTGACTGTTACTACCTGCTTGTGATTGAGACAATGGGCTTGTTCTTGACCATAGGAGACTGATGGATTGTAGTTAAACCCTCATATATCTAGACAGCCGTGACCGTATAGTGATGTGGGTTCCATTTTATTATACGTAGCTGGCTATGTCTGCCCCCGCTCTCCAGTATTCTGGTTCTGGGGCATGACATTGTTTAAGTGGTGGCCCATGCAGGTCTTGTAAATCGAGGTATGTGAGGGTTTACCGAATAGATGTCTCAATCAGTATTCGTCCTTGATCTCTGCTCGTATCTTCTGAATCCCTGTAATTTTGACCTGATCACATGCTTGTATCATTGATTTGTCCTGGTCCTTCTTATTGTTCCCTATGTCGTCTTCTTCAGCGGCATTGTTCCTGGACCTGCCGATCAGCAAGGCGGATCACTTTCCGCGGACCAGCAGCAACCTGGAGATCAAGCCCATCATTCAGGAGTAGCCTCCAGAGTCATGCCGACTGAAGGAGAGCCACCAGTTCAGCCCCTCCAGCCAGCAGAGGCTGATGATGGCACTTTTGTGGGTCTCATCAGGTCACTATTAGCCTCTCAGGATAGTCGAGGAGATGCATTGCACCAGGCAGTGGCAGATGCTTTGACTAGAGGAGGTCATCAGGGTAATAGAGCGGCCAACAGCTTCAAGCGCTTGAACCCTCCCTTCTTCGACGGCAGTGAAGATGCTATCGCTGCTGATGCTTGACTTCAGGACACCGAGGTGATTCTAGAAGCAGCCAGGACTCCAGAAGCCGAGAAGGTGGCCGTGGTGCGCCTGCAGTTATTGGATCTTGCCCGCAGCTGGTGGACGGCGCAGGCCGTTGGATTAGTGGCCCCTATTGCCTGGGCAGTATTCAGAGAGAGATTCCAGACCAAGTATTTCGATGTTGTAGCTCGATACGATCTACAGACGAGGTTCACTAATCTAAAGCAGATTGACAGGACGGTCGACGGATATGCGGCCGAGTTTTCGAGACTTAGTCGGTTTGCTCCTACCTTGGTGGCGACCGAGTTCGATAGAGCCCAGCGGTTCCAGCAGGGACTTCATCTGGAGATTCTATTGGCAGTGGAGCAGTTTGAGCATCAGACTTTTGATACAGTACTGAGGGCAGCCCGGAGGCATGAGTATACCTCCCAGAGGATCGTGGATAGGACCGGAGGTCGGAAGCGATCCCACAGCCAGATGAATCAGTCTTCAGCACCAGCCCCGGCGGCCAGGGCTTTGACCATTGGAGCTCCGAGGCGGGCGGCCTCAGAGACGTCGGTTCAGCATTCAACCCCGACGCACCCTCAGCAGCAGAAGCAGAAGCAGTCTTCCGCAGTGGAATGTTCACACTGCGGGAAGCCAGGGCATGTGGTATCAGAGTGTCGCAGAGCACAGGGTTTGTGCTTGGTTTGTGGTACCCCAGACCACAGGGTTGGGAATTGCCCGAACAGGGGGAGTTCATCGGCCTTCTCTAGTCCTTCAGTTAGAGGACCAGCACCAGTCTAGCAGCAGCAGCAGCTGCAGTACCCGTTCCCGAGGCCATTGCCGACGCAGGCCCAGGCATTCCAGCAGCAGAGACCGCAGCAGTATACCCAAGCCCAAGCCCTGATCCAGAGCAGGCAGAGGAATTTTCAATAGAGGGGACCCGCACCCAGAGGACATGGTCAAGTGCTGGTTTTGACCATGGGAGAAGAAGGAATAGCACCAGGTGAGGTAGTGGCAGGATTGGAGCCCGAGTCATTATCAGTGAGGCTCAATATACTTACTGGTAACGGACTTGTGGGAGTAGATAGAGTGTTTTCCTCATGTCGGATCGTAGTTAGCGGTGGAGAATTCCCCGCTAGATTGATAGAGTTCCCGATGGCCGATTATGATGTGGTATTAGGGATGGATTGGTTGAGGGACCAGTATGCTAGGATAGACTGCCACATTGGCAGGGTTATTTTTAGTATTCCAGGCGAGCCAGAGTTTTCCTTTTCTCGAGGCGAAGTTGAACCTTCTCCTCCAGTTTTGCGGATGGCAGTAGCAGTAGTGCAGTTACCTTGGATAGTCGAAGAGTTTCCAGACGTTTTCCCAGAAGAGCTTCCAGGGATGCCGCCAGAACGGGAGATCGAGTTCACCATCGACTTGATTCCCGGAACAGCCCCAGTGTCAGAGAGAGTCTACAGGATGGCGCCGTCAGAACTAGAGATATTGTACAAGATGATTGAAGAACTCAGAACCAAAGGATTCATTCGTTCTAGTGGATCGCCTTGGGGAGCCCCGATGCTTCTTGTGAAAAAAAGGATGGTGCGTCCAGATTATGTGTAGATTATCGTACCTTGAACTCAGTGACAATCAAGAACAGATATCCTCTCCCGAGGATAGATGACTTGTTTGATCAACTCAAGGGGGGCAGCAGTGTTCTCGAAGATCGACTTACGGCCAGGATACCATCAGATCAGAGTTAGAGAGCAGGACATCCCGAAGACAGCTTTCAGATCCCGATATGGGCATTGGGAGTTCCTTGTTATGCCATTTGGAGCAACCAATGCGCCGGCTGTATTCATGGACCTCATGAATCGCATCTTTATGCCCTATTTGGATCAGTTCATTATTGTGTTCCTAGATGACATCCTGGTCTACAGCAAGAGTGAAGCGGAGCATGAGCAGCACCTCAGAGTTGTTCTTCAGATTCTCAGAGAGCACCAGTTGTATGCGAAGTTCAGTAAATACGAGTTCTGGCTCGATCGTATTTCGTACTTGGGTCATATCATCACCCGAGGAGGAGTTGAAGTGGATCCCCAGAAGATCGTGGCCATTGAAACATGGCCAGTACCTAGCACGGTTGCAGAAGTTCGTAGTTTTCTTGGATTGGCCGGCTACTACCGGCGATTTGTCTCAGACTTTGCTCGAATTTCTGCGCCATTGACCCAGTTGACCCGCAAGGATGTGCAGTTTGCTTGGACAGCAGAGTGCCAGGATTCTTTTGAGAGGTTGAAGCGAGGCTTGATGACGGCTCCTATTCTCACACTTCCAGATGGAACTGGAGGATTCTCAGTGTATTGTGATGCTTCGGACAGAGGTTTAGGATGTGTTCTGATGCAGCATGGAAAGATAATAGCCTATGCGTCGCGACAACTTCGTGATCATGAGAGGAATTACCCAACCCATGACTTGGAGCTGGCAGCAGTAGTGTTTGCACTTAAGTTGTGGAGGCACTACCTATACGGAGATAGGGTGGAAATTTTCACCGACCACAAGAGCCTGAAGTATGTTTTCACCCAGAAGGATCTCAACATGCGTCAGAGGAGATAGCTAGAGCTGCTTGTGGATTATGATGTCAACCTGCAGTATCACCCAGGGAAGGCCAACGTTGTTGCAGATGCATTGAGCAGGAGAGCCGGAGTTTATTTTCTGACAGCACAACTAGAACTGTTAGCCGATCTTCAGAAGATGGGTATAGAAGTTGTCCTCCCTTCCAGTGTGGCATTGATGGCCAGCATGCAAGTTCAGTCCACTATAGTCGAGAGGATCCGGATGGCGCAGTCAGTAGATTCCAAGCCTCAGCGACTCAGAGCAGAGTGTGAGGCAGGACGAAGATCAGAGTTATGTATCCATGAAGATGGTATACTTTGACATGGTACGCGTCTTTGTGTACCCAGTGGATATATCAGACAGGAGATCATGGCAGAGGCCCACAGTTCACAGTATTCCATTCATCCTGGCGGTACGAAGATGTACCGTGATATTCGTCAGCACTTTTGGTGGAATGGCATGAAGAGGGAGATATCCCGGTTTGTCTCTCGTTGTTTAGTCTGCCAACAAGTTAAGGCTGAACATCAGAGGCCCGCTGGACTTCTTCAACCATTGCCGATTCCCGAGTGGAAATGGGAGCATATAACCATGGATTTTGTGACTGGATTGCCTAGATCCCCGGCTGGCAGAGACGCTATTTGGGTTATTATAGACAGACTCACGAAGGTGGCTCACTTTCTCCCATTCAGAGTTGGTCAGTCGACGGCTCAGCTAGCGGAGATGTATCTCCGGCAGATTGTCAGATTATACGGTGTACTAGTCAGTATCACTTCAGACAGAGATTCAAGATTTACGTCGCACTTTTGGCGTAGCTTGCAAGAAAGTTTGGGAACTCACCTCCAGTTCAGTTCAGCTTATCACCCGCAGACAGATGGCCAGTCGGAACGTATGATCCAGACTCTTGAAGATATGTTGCGGTCATGTACACTCGACTTCGGTGGTTCGTGGGAAGATCACGTGCACCTGGTGGAGTTCTCGTACAACAACAGTTTCCAGGCCAGTATCCAGATAGCACCGTTCGAGGCACTGTATGGTAGGAAGTGTCGATCCCCGCTAGCCTGGGATGATGTTGGAGAGAGACAGATGCTTGGTCAGAAAATGATTGCTCAGACCGTTGAAGTGGTCAGAAGAGTCAGAGATCATCTTCGAATTGCCCAAGATCGTCAGCGTCATTGGGCCGATTCCCATCGGCGACCCCTTGAATTCTCAGTCGACGACCATATATTCCTGAGGATTTCGCCTAACCGTGGCGTCATTCGTTTCGGCGTATGGGAAAAGCTTAGTCCTAGGTATATAGGGCCGTTCGATATTCTGGAGCGAGTAGGTGATGTATCCTATCGTCTCGCTCTTCCGCCGTCGCTAAGAGAGGTGCATGACGTGTTCCATGTATCTCAACTACGACGGTATATCCCGGACCCAAGCCACATCCTGGATCATTCGGAATTGGTTGTTGGTACCAACCTTTCGTATGAGGAGAGGCCCGTGTCAATATTGGACCGGAGAGAGAAGATACTCAAGAACAAGACTATTAGTTTAGTTCGTGTTGCTTGGGGTCATCACTCTTTGGGTGAGTCAACGTGGGAGCGTGAGGATGATATCCGATTGCGATATCCTGACCTGTTTGACTCGTAAGGTATAATGTCTTCCTTATGCCTTATGCTTTCAATTCTTTGCTTGAATAAATGACTGCATGATAGACTGCTTGTTATAGCTTACGATTATTATAGCTTGTCCTTGTAATTATAGCCTCTTGATTAAATTTCGAGGACGAAATTCTTTTAAAGAGGGTAGAGTTGTAATGCCTGTAGTTCGTATTACGTATCTTGGAATACGTGTACGTATTTCCTCTTGTATTGCATATGTCACGACCCGCACCCTGATTAGGGGCACGAGAACGTGGGTACGTCCAGCCTACGCCGCAGTGTCGGCGGTAGAACGCTGTATAGGTCATCTATAACATCTAACATCTAACAACAAGATATACAAACCTGTCATCTCCGCACGGAGGTATAACATAACAACTCAACTCTATATCTCAAACACAAGTCTAGGAAAGATAGAGCATGATATGGAATCAGACGAAAGGAAGAAACTGAATATATATAGAGTTACCACACCACACAAAGTAGATGTCCAACACAATAAGTACAAGATCTGAAATATAACTAAGTCACAACTAACAATCGGAACAATCCGATACAAAATGAAAACTATAAACACTAGACTAGACTAGGCACCCTCTACTGAGCTAGATGCTCCTCAGGCTCCTGAAGGTCACCCTCATGTGTCCCATAGAAGGTAGGACAGTCACCATCATCATCTGTAATATTTTCAACAGGTCCAGTCAGGACAGGAACGAGTACAATACATCTCACGCAGTTCATATCATGTTGGGAAATGTAAAGCATGCATAGAGTAAGATACATGGACTGTAAAAAAATATATATAAAAACGAGAGAGATTTGATAAATGAAAATATCTATATAGATGATAAGTAAGAACTGTAGGTAACCTGTGATTTAGAGCATGAGATGGTTATATAAACGGGTTTAGGACATATACAAGATTTCACAAGATTTCACAAGAATTTGTACAAGATGGGATTTGATCACATAACCATTTCCTACTCACCCTCCCCAATCAATACACAAGGATTCAGTCAAGTTACGTTACCTTATACAAGAGGTTTTTATCATGTTTGCTCACGTGATCATGAGAGTACAAGATTGCACAAGAGTATACATGAAAGCGGTGTACATGAAATACAAGACGTTCGTGAAAAGTACATGACAACTGTATCTGATGTACCCCGAGGGAGATAACATCGCATAACAAGATCCATATAGTACCAATCCGTGATAATGACGTGACAGCATCATATAAGGTATTCTAGAGCAAGAATATAAATCCTAACAAGTATGAAAAGATCAGAGAATGTACTCGCCTACTGTATGAATGTCTGTAGAGAATATGCTGTCTGAGGAGAGGTGTCTGGCTCCTGATCAGAGCAACACAAGTCACAATGTGTTCTAAATAGTAAAAATGAAGTCTACTATGCATACTACATGATTCTAGGTCAATCTGGTCAAAAGTCAACTCTTGGTCAACTCTGGTCAACTCTAAAGTCAAACTAGTCAAAGTTAGGTCAACACTAGTCAAACTAGTTAGGGTTTTAGTCAAACTAGTTAAACTAGTTGTTTTAGGTCATTCCTAGTCAATTCTAGGTTAACTAGGTCAAATTTGACCTAAGGTTGACTTTGGTCAACCCTTAGTCAACAAGGGTCAACTAGTAGTGTTTTAGGTCATTAGGGTTAGCCCCAAGCCATAGGCTAGTATCTTGGCCATAGGCCATTGTCATAGGTTTCTATATAGACCTATACTTAACAAGTTATATATATATATATATATATATATATATATATATATATATATATATATATATATATATATATATATATATATATATATAGTACCCAAATACCAATATGTAAATACTATATATAATACAACCCACACTCACATATATACATATAATGACATAATGAGATCTAATACAAAATGTATATATATATATCAATTATATATATATATATATATATATATATATATATATATATATATATATATATATATATATATATATATATATCAACTTATATATATTACATATATATATAGAGAGATAAGAGAGAGGGGCATAGAGTGAGAGAGAGAGAATGAGAGAAAGGGATAGAGAATAGGACAGTGAGAGAGAGAGGTCTGGACAGTAGGGGGGGAGTCCCAGAATTTCTGGAACTAAAATCCAGTCCCAAACACCCACACACACAGTAACATATATACATATATATGTATATACACACAACTCCCTATATACACTACCAAATACCCCCAAAATTCACCCACACATACATATATACTACGTATATATGTACTAAAATACACTCATACAATGTATTAATCTTAACAAAATAGGTTTTAAAATTCACTTTTTGAAAACTGGGAAAATCCTAAAACTGGAAACAGTGCACAGTTTTGCCCGAAACTAGGTAATTCGTTTTACACACACTAAAACGAGCTAAGGCTCGATTCAAATGGTTGGTAACTGGTGCCCCATACATACACTAGTGTCCTAGGTGCCTGACACGACACCACGACACGGTTTTACGTGTCCAAACTCCCAAAAATACCACACGGGTAAACTGATACGCTCACACGCGTGCACAGCGTCGTGCATGCGTTCCACGTGCTCGTGGACACACCACGAGACACGACACGTCTCATGGTCGTGCACACGTGTAGCCCACACATAGGGCTACACGATCCACACCCTGACACGTGTCCACGACACTTGTGGACACAAAATGAACCCCGTATCAGTCGTGAAAACACGACTGATACACGCGTGTTTCGACAGCATCGTGCACGCTGTCGCACGCCTCGTGCTCGCAACATAGGACACGACACGTCTCGTGTTCGTGTCCTCGTGTACGCCACGCATAGGGCTACACGCCCGTGTCACTACGAGACACCCAAGTGTCGTGTCCATGCGACACGACACGCTCAAAGTCGCCCCCCGCGCACGTGTGCGCTGACAGCGCGTGTCCAGTACGAGTGAAATTTCTCACTCGACACGACACGACGCGATACGAGACTTTGGGGGCATGTTCGCAGACATTGCCCCCATGTCCGTGTCAATTTGCACGTGTCCTAGTGGCCTGTGCAGTGCGCACGAAGTGTCGGGTAGCAGGGCATGCACGAGGGTCTCGTGCAGTAGGTTCGTGTCCAATTTGGACACGGACACAGCATAAAAACGTGCTCAGTCTAGGTATTTTGTGATCAGCAAGTCTAGGGCTACTAGGTTATGTAATTTGTTTTACAAAAACAAGTCCATTGTGGCATTTCACCAAACAAGGGCTTAAGGCTTAGGATACGTGTCCGATACGGACACCAAACCAAGTCTAGTTTTCACCAAATTTTACCCACAGTTATGGTAGTCCTACATGAATGCATTTATGAAGAAAAATCAGTGTTTTAACTAAGTTTGAGAGCATTTACCTATTTGTGCAATCCAATAAAAACCAATAAAAAAGGGGTGTGTGTGTTCTTCAACTTGATGATGCCCAAAGCTCCCAAATTCTGGATTTTTAGCTTCCCTTAGCACCCTTGATGTTGTAGGGTCCTAATGCAAAAGACTAGAGTGAATTTGGATCAATATTGCTCAAGTTGTCTAGGGTTGAAGGAATGGGAATTTTTGTGGATTAAAATTCATGTAAAATTGTTCATGAATGATGCAATGGGACTAAATAGAAGTGTGGGCTGCTAGGGGGGTCCTTGGCCTTCCTTCATGGCTAAGGCATGGACTTTATGTAAAGGGTCTTGATATTTGGAGTGGTTTAAGGAAAATATCAATAAAGGTAATATCTAGATATTTAACTACCTTAACCAATGACTAATATCTATCCTCAAGCTTCTAGGTTAGTAGCTAACCTCTAGGTTAGGGTAAACTAGGTTAGGGACTAACATGGTACTTAACAATAATTAAAATAATATTAAAAACACATAAATACAAATAATTTCAAATAAATCCTAGAAAATTACCAAAATACCCTTTAGGCTAAAAAGTCCTAATTTGATGTTCTAAACCTATGGCTAGGCTCACATGATCATGGTTAGTCTCTAGGTTAAGAAATCTCTAGAGTTTTTACTAGGGTTATACTAGTAAAATCACAAAGTCATAAGTCGTGACTTAGAAAATAGTTTTAATTAACTAAAAATCACCAAAAATCATATCATGACTAAAATACCATTAATAAATAATAAAAATAATAAATTTTCAAAAATACCCCAATTTCAGAAAACTGGGTGCTACAAGTCTACCCTCCTTAGAAAATTTCGTCCTCGAAATTAGAATGGTCATACTCCTTTTAGGTCAAACACCCCAACAATCACAGTCTCAAACACACAGTCCGATAATCATATGCGTCTGTCCAAAATCATGATATTCGGAATCTTCGTCATGCTAGTGAGCAAGGCTATGATATTCACAGAGTCCTCGACTAAGGTACCTACCTCTAGAATCATGGTATTTAAAATTTTTGCATTGCCGCATGCCTGGCCGCGAAAACCTTAAATTCCCACATCCAAGAAATACGTCCAAAATCTGACTATATGTCCTCACTATGCCAGCTAACATGACTATAGAAGACTCTAGATCCCATGATCGAGACGACCTAGCCCATACGACTTATCTCAGAAGAAAATAATTCACAATGAAATATCCGAACAAAATTTATCAACTATAAGGAACAGATAGAATCGAAATTCCAAGACAGTTATAAGGAGGCAAATGCGAAAATAGAATCGAAAAGGTTGGAACCTGCAATCAGCTCTCCCTCTGTCTGTGCATCATCGACTGCCATGGCGAAAGCTCGCCCCGGCTGGCCTCCCTTGGCCTGCTGCTGATGCTAGACAAACCTCTGCTGCTGAGTCTGCAACGGTGGTCCAGTCTGCTGCCCTGTCGGAGCCCTAGCTCCTGCTGATGCCTGAGCCAATCGTGCCAAGCTCTTGGGACACTCCTTCAACTGATGCTCTGCTGAACCACAAAGCAAACACAGGCCCTGCCTCTTCCTACAGTCGTCCCATCCGTGACCTTGCTTCTTGCAGAAGTTACACATAGGGTGCTGTTGCTGCCTGGGTGCCTGCTGGTGAAGTACATGCCCCTGGCCCTGAAATGGCTGCTGAACTGGCCTCTGCTGCTGTATGTGAGGGCGCTTGGCTGGCCCTGCACTAGAACTAGCCCCTAAGGTATCACTGCCCCTCTTCGGCTTGAGGCCGAAGTCCTCCTCTGCAATCTGTGCATCCATCAATATCTGATCGAACGTCGCATCACGGCGTCCCGAGGTGCGGGTGCGCACTGCATGAATAAGTTCCCTATGGAACTTACGAGCCTTCTGCCCCTCATCCTGGATCATATCGGGAGCGAACCTGCTAAGGCGGAAGAACTCAGCTGCATACTCGTCCACCGACGAGTTCCCCTGCACTAGACCCACGAACTGGCCCTCCAATGCTGTAAGAGCCACGTCCGGGAAGAACTTCTCCTTGAAGAGCCTCCGGAAGTTCTCCCAAGTCAGCCCTCTCACCGACGTACGAGGATCCGTGCGGTACCATGTCAGCGCAATGTCGAAGAATCGGTTGGCTGCGGCCGAAACCCAAAGTGCTCTAGGAAGCTCTGCCAGCTCCATGCTCCGCTGTACATCCTCTAGCCAGTCGTCTGCATAGAGGATGCCCTCCGTGCCTGTGAAGTCCCTGGAGCTCATCTTCCTGAAGTCCAATACTGTCCCCGGCCTGGACTGTTGCTGGTACGGCTGCTGGCCATTAGGGCCCTGCACCGTACCCGGTGCCGCTCTCTCTACTGCTGCTAGGGCAAGCTGATGCGAGTTCTCTATACTCTGTCTCAGCATCTCAATCTGACGGTGTGACGCCTCCGTCTGGCGCTGCGACGCCTCTGCCTGGGCTCACTGCGTCTCCATCATCTGCTGAAGGAGAAGGAACATGTGATGAGTATCCGTCGGTATCGGAGGTAGTGGCGGCAGTATCTCCGGAACAACGACCGTAACCCTCTGGGGTGGAGGTGGTAGACCTCCCTGTGCAATTGCCTGGGTCTCCAGAATAGTAGAATCACTGGGGGCAGTCTCGTGAACCTCCTCCTCTGCCTGATCAGATCTCTCAGGCAAGCTACTCGATCCAGTGGCCTACGGGTGCGTCTTCGTCATCCTGGAGACGAATTGAAACAAAGAGATCAATATGGCACATGAGTAGATTATCAAAGAAGGACAGTTAATTTAATACAAGGGGAGAAATCATGAAATCAAAAGATCGGAAATTTCCTAGGTGTGATTGAGAAACTCCTATCATGTCCTAGGTCCTACGTCCTAATTGCAGGCTCGTAATTAGTACTCTAAGTCGAGCACCATTACGAGATCGCACTAACTGCGACACAGACCTGCATGGGCTACCACAAAAACGTGTCACGACCCGCACCCTGATTAGGGGCACGAGAACGTGGGTACGTCCAGCCTACGCCGCAGTGTCGGCGGTAGAACGCTGTATAGGTCATCTATAACATCTAACATCTAACAACAAGATATACAAACCTGTCATCTCCGCACGGAGGTATAACATAACAACTCAACTCTATATCTCAAACACAAGTCTAGGAAAGATAGAGCATGATATGAAATCAGACGAAAGGAAGAAACTGAATATATATAGAGTTACCACACCACACAAAGTAGATGTCCAACACAATAAGTACAAGATCTGAAATATAACTAAGTCACAACTAACAATCGGAACAATCCGATACAAAATGAAAACTATAAACACTAGACTAGACTAGGCACCCTCTACTGAGCTAGATGCTCCTCAGGCTCCTGAAGGTCACCCTCATGTGTCCCATAGAAGGTAGAACAGTCACCATTATCATCTGTAATATTTTCAACAGGTCCAGTCAGGACAGGAACGAGCACAATACATCTCACGCAGTTCATATCATGTTGGGAAATGTAAAGCATGCATAGAGTAAGATACATGGACTGTAAAGAAATATATATAAAAACGAGAGAGATTTGATAAATGGAAATATCTATATAGATGATAAGTAAGAACTGTAGGTAACCTGTGATTTAGAGCATGAGATGGTTATATAAACGGGTTTAGGACATATACAAGATTTCACAAGATTTCACAAGAATTTGTACAAGATGGGATTTGATCACATAACCATTTCCTACTCACCCTCCCCAATCAATACACAAGGATCCAGTCAAGTTACGTTACCTTATACAAGAGGTTTTTATCATGTTTGCTCACGTGATCATGAGAGTACAAGATTGCACAAGAGTATACATGAAAGCGGTGTACATGAAATACAAGATGTTCATGAAAAGCACATGACAACTGTATCTAATGCACCCCGAGGGAGATAACATCGCATGACAAGATCCATATAGTACCAATCCGTGATAATGACGTGATAGCATCATATAAGGTATTCTAGAGCAAAAATATAAATCCTAACAAGTATGAAAAGATCAGAGAATGTACTCGCCTGTTGTATGAATGTCTGTAGAGAATATGCTGTCTGAGGAGAGGTGTCTGGCTCCTGATCAGAGCAACACAAGTCACAATGTGTTCTAAATAGTAAAAAAATGAAGTCTACTATGCATACTACATGATTCTAGGTCAATCTGGTCAAAAGTTAATTCTTGGTCAACTCTGGTCAACTCTAAAGTCAAACTAGTCAAAGTTAGGTCAACACTAGTCAAACTAGTTAGGGTTTTAGTCAAACTAGTTAAACTAGTTGTTTTAGGTCATTCCTAGTCAATTCTAGGTTAACTAGGTCAAATTTGACCTAAGGTTGACTTTGGTCAACCCTTAGTCAACAAGGGTCAACTAGTAGTGTTTTAGGTCATTAGGGTTAGCCCCAAGCCATAGGCTAGTATCTTGGCCATAGGCCATTGTCATAGGTTTCTATATAGACCTATACTTAACAAGTTATATATATATATATATATATATATATATATATATATATATATATATATATATATATATATATATATATATATATATAGATATACTCTATCTATCTAGTACCCAAATACCAATATGTAAATACTATATATAATACAACCCACACTCACATATATACATATAATGACATAATGAGATCTAAATTATATATATACATATATATATATATATATATATATATATATATATATATATATATATATATATATATATATATATATATATATATATATATATATATATATATATATATATCAACTTATATATATTACATATATATAGAGAGATAAGAGAGATGGGCATAGAGTGAGAGAGAGAGAATGAGAGAAAGGGACAGAGAATAGGACAGTGAGAAAGAGAGGTCTGGACAGTAGGGGGGAGTCCCAGAATTTCTGGAACTAAAATCCAGTCTCAAACATCCACACACACAGTAACATATATACATATATATGTATATACACACAACTCCCTATATACACTACCAAATACCCCCAAAATTCACCCACACTCACACATACATATATACTACGTATATATGTACTAAAATACACTCATACAATGTATTAATCTTAACAAAATAGGTTTTGAAATTCACTTTTTGAAAACTGGGAAAATCCTAAAACTGGAAACAGTGCACAGTTTTGCCCGAAACTAGGTAATTTGTTTTACACACACTAAAACGAGCTAAGGCTCGATTCAAATGGTTGGTAACTGGTGCCCCATACATACACTAGTGTCCTAGGTGCCTGACACGACACCACGACACGGTTTCACGTGTCCAAACTCCCAAAAACACCACACGGGTAAACTGATACGCTCACACGCGTGCACAGCGTCGTGCACGCGTTCCACGTGCTCGTGGACACACCACGAGACACGACACGTCTCGTGGTCGTGCACACGTGTAGCCCACACATAGGGCTACACGATCCATACCCTGACACGTGTCCACGACACTCGTGGACACAAAACGAACCCCGTATCAGTCGTAAAAACACGACTGATACACGCGTGTTTCGACAGCGTCGTGCACGCTGTCACACGCCTCATGCTCGCGACACAGGACACGACACGTCTCGTGTTCGTGTCCTCGTGTACGCCACGTATAGGGCTACACGCCCGTGTCACTACGAGACACCTAAGTGTCGTATCCATGCGACACGACACGCTCAAAGTCGCCCCCGCGAGCGTGTGCGCTGACAGCGCGTGTCCAGTACGAGTGAGATTTCTCACTCGACACGATACGACGTGACACGAGACTTTGGGGGCATGTTCGCAGACATTGCCCTCGTGTCCGTGTCAATTTGCACGTGTCCTAGTGGCCTGTGCAGTGCGTACGAAGTGTCGGGTAGCAGGGCATACACGAGGGTCTCGTACAGTGGGTTCGTGTCCAATTTGGACACGGATACAGCACGAAAACGTGCTCAGTCTAGGTATTTTGTGATTAGCAAGTCTAGGGCTACTAGGTTATGTAATTTGTTTTACAAAAACACAAAAACAAGTCCATTATGGCATTTCACCAAACAAGGGTTTAAGGCTTAGGATACGTGTCCGATACGGACACCAAACCAAGTCTAGTTTTCACCAAATTTTACCCACAGTTATGGTAGTCCTACATGAATGCATTTATGAAGAAAAATCAGGGTTTTAACTAAGTTTGAGAGCATTTACCTATTTGTGCAATCCAATGAAAACTAATGAAAAAGGGGTGTGTGTGTTCTTCAACTTGATGATGCCCAAAGCTCCCAAATTCTGGATTTTTAGCTTCCTTTAGCACCCTTGATGTTGTAGGGTCCCAATGCAAAAGACTAGAGTGAATTTGGATCAATATTGCTCAAGTTGTGTAGGGTTGAAGGAATGGAAATTTTTGTGGATTAAAATTCATGTAAAATTGTTCATGAATGATGCAATGGGACTAAATAGAAGTGTGGGCTGCTAGGGGGGGTCCTTGGCTGTCACTCCCCGTTCCCAGAATGCGTATTTTAATACGTATATTGCCTGAATGTATTTATTTAGCATTTATCATATAGTATCCTGTATTTAAATTCTTAATAACTTTATGTTAATTAATTATCTGCATTTTATTTTTCGTACTTTATTTTTCTGCAATTCTATTATCTGCTCTTTAAATTTTCATGTTAATTAATTAGCTGCTCTTTAATTTTCATGTCAATTTATTTCTGCAATTTTGTTTCCGTACTTTATTTCCTGTATTTTATTTCCTGCTTTAGTCTTACTTTCGGGTTAGCCTTGTTGGACCCATTGGACCCATTGGACCCGGCCCAACTCCCACCTACCACCCCTTCCATATTTAAGTCACCTTCTCCCTTCTCTCTCCTCATTTACTTTACTTCTTCACCATTACTCCTCTTCTTCTTCTTCATTACTCCCTCCACCTACCAAACCGTAGGCAAGTGCCAACTTGCTTCTTGATGGATTTCCATTATTTTTGTTCCATCATCCTCCTTATTTGATTCTATGTCTCTTTAGTACTTAGCATTTTTAATTTCCATGGCTAATTTGTTGTAGATCTAAGTTTGTTACATTTTCGGGTTTCTTAGGTTTTGATCTAGTAAACTTTGTTATCTTCAAGTTTTGATGGTTCCATGTTGTAGAGAATTTCGTTCTACCCAATTTTGACCTAAGGAAGTTCGAATTTGGACTCTGGATGAAGGTTTTATGGAACTTTGAAGCTTGGGTTTATGGTGTTCTTCTTCTCTGAAACTTGGAGAAGAAGAACAGTACTTGACTTGACCGCATGAATAATTCATGCGGCAAGTGATTCCTAGCCGCATGGGTTATTTCCTTCTCAGCCGCATGGAAAGTTTCTACCCGGCCGCATGAGACTCATTTGAGCCCAGCCGCATAGGGAGTTCTCCTAGCCGCATGGACTTTTCCCACTTAACCGCATATGCGCCCCCGTCTTTTCTGACCGCATGGATTTCTCTCCAAATCCAGCCGCATGAACCAGACTCACTCGCTGGCCGCATGAGGTCCTGAACTTTATAGCCGCATGAACTTTCCCCCCCGCCAGCCGCATAAGCAATCTCCTTGACCCGGCCGCATGGGGTTCGACTTGGTTGAGCCGCATGGACTCATTCCCGCCAGCCGCATGAGTATCCTTCCCGCTGACCGCATGTGTCTTGCCTTTTTCGGCCGCATGAGCCCAATTCATCCTAGCCGCATGGAACACCCTTTCTGCTTGCCGCATGAAAGCTAGTCCCACTCGCCAGCCGCATAGGTTCCTGCCTCTTCAGCAGCATGCGCCTCTACCCCCTGAGCCGCATGAACCCGACTCTTTTCCTTGCTGCATAAGATTCATCCTGGCCGCATTAGACTTAGCCGCATGACTATTCTATAGCCCTGAATATCGATATTTTATTAGATATTTTACGTCCATTTTATATCCTTACGCCTTTTTGCATAAACTTGATATAATCATGATATGCTAGTAATTCTGTTAATTATAGATTGTGACGTGGGATGTACCATGTGTCATGAATTGAGTTATAGATACCCGGATTGACTGGAATTAAACCCTGAGGGTTGTAGACTCGACCCCACTGAATACTAGTTGACTTTCATGCCTAGATACCATTGTTAATAATTGTTAGCTTGACTAAAATTGATCATGCGTTCCTAGTTGGAACTAAAGAGACTGGCTAGTCGTCTTATTGAATTGAACGAATGAGACACGTTCATATAATGAACTATTATAATCGACTGGCTAATCTCGAATATTGACATACAGGCACATGCAGGCTTCAAATTATTTATTTAATTATTTAGTTATTTTTTTCTACGAAAGAAGTATGTGTACTTTATGGTCAAGGCATGATTACCGTGGTTAGATTTGATTGTTGCATTACGCTATGTAAGACCTACAACCTAACCGCACTGGTATCGTTGTAGAGTTGTGCATATCGTACCCCGTACGAAAGTACTCATTTGAATGACCATGATCCACGGCATGGGATTTCACTCAACGTAGGGACTATTAAGTTAAATAAAATAATGATTGCATGGAGAGAATGGATTCCCGAATTCTTACATGGCAGCCCCCTTGGAACGAGTAGTACCCGACGGGCCGGCTGGTTCCCACAGATACTGTAGATCTGCCACACGGGCAGGAAACAGTATCTGCTTTTATTATTATTGTATATTGTATATTGACGAGCGTCCTGCTAGGACTCGTCTAATTCATGCATGGGCCAATTGATTGACTGGATAGACTAGCCTTACTTGCACATAGTAAGAACTGAGGAATCCCTAATTGCATTATTCCAGGATAACTTGGAACACACAGTAGCAAGCCGTAGTAGTTGATTGGCCGTTCAAGATGATTTGTATGTGCACTGTACTCTGTTACCTAGCTGGGATGATCAGAATGTCAAGATATGACGGGCCAATTTCTGTCCTTGTTTGGTTGGGAGGTTGGTTCGGAGTGTCTTGATGTGATGTGAATCTGTACTCTGTTACCTAGCTGGGATGATCAGAATGTCAGGACATGACGGGCCAACTTCTGTCCTTGTTTGGTTGGGAGGTTGGTTCGGAGTGTCTTGATGTGATGTGAGTCCTAGTAGCAAGCAGAGATCTATTATTATATTCTCTTACTTACTGGTTTAATCCTTCATATCGTCCTCCCTTGAGGTACTTGCTATTAGAGGTCTAACCTCTCTGGTTTTGCATGGCCAGATTTAGAGCCAGTCCCCGAGGATCCAGCTTACTTCTACCTCCAAGATGGTCAACACTAGAAGGACGATCGCAGGAGGACTCGAGTGGGTTTTCTTACTTCCCCGCTCGTTTTGATAAATACTTTATACTTTGCCATTTGGCACCGACATGTTAGTCGGATTGTCTTGTACTTACTTTTGCATAATTGTAACTAAGTCAGGCTGCAGCTGATAACAATTGTGTATACTTTTGCTACATCAATCTGGCTATATTTTGTAAAGCCAGATATCAAGAACATTTGACAGAGCGTTTGGGACGCCTTACTGCTTTATCTTACATGTTCTCTATTTCTGTTTCTTGTTTCGAATGATTGAGACAATAGATGTGAAGTGACCATAGAAAGACTTTTATGTAGTATGCACCCCCTCGTCTGGTTAGACAGCATTGATCGTATTATACGGTATTCATCTACCCGTAATACGTAGCTGGCTGAGTCATTCCCCCGCTCTCCAGTATTCTGGTTCTGGGGCGTGACATTGGCCTTCCTTCATGGCTAAGGCATGGACTTTATGTAAAGGGTCTTGATATTTGGAGTGGTTTAAGGAAAATATCAATAAAGGTAATATCTAGATATTTAACTACCTTAACCAATGACTAATATCTATCCTCAAGCTTCTAGGTTAGTAGCTAACCTCTAGGTTAGGGTAAACTAGGTTAGGGACTAACATGGTACTTAACAATAATTAAAATAATATTAAAAACAAATAAATACAAATAATTTCAAATAAATCCTAGAAAATTACCAAAATACCCTTTAGGCTAAAAAGTCCTAATTTGATGTTCTAAACCTATGGCTAGGCTCACATGATCATGGTTAGTCTCTAGGTTAAGAAATCTCTAGAGTTTTCACTAGGGTTATACTAGTAAAATCACAAAGTCATAAGTCGTGACTTAGAAAATAGTTTTAATTAACTAAAAATCACCAAAAATCATATCATGACTAAAATATCATTAATAAATAATAAAAATAATAAATTTTCAAAAATACCCCAATTTCAGAAAACTGGGTGCTACAGCATATCTCTTGGCTTGGCTCGGTTTATTTTGGGTTGGTTCGGCTAGGCTTGGGTTGCCTTGGTTCATCATGAACCAAGGGGAAAACCCCTACCTACCACCTCCATCATCCTTTATTAACCCATTCCTTCATTCTCTCTCTTCATTACTCTTCTTATTCTCCACATTTACTTCTACACCTACCAGGAAGAGAGAGAGCTTAGGCAAGTGCAAACTTGCTTCATAATGGATCTCAAAGTTTTATTGTTCCATTCTCTTCCTTACTTGATTCTAAGATACTTTAGAACTTGGCATTTTCTATTTTTATGGTTATATTTTTGTAGATCTAAGTTTTAAGTTCCTTCTTGTTTAGTTTTTCTTGGTTTGATCTCTAAAAACTTGGTATTTCCAAAAACTAATGGTTCTATGTTGTAGAGAATTCAATTTCCTTCAGTTTTGGCTTTTGTTTTGCTTGATTTCGACTCCGGATGAGGAAGTTATGGCCATGGCAAGTTTTCGGAACTTTCATGGCTGAACTTGCTGTTTGGGGACGACGAACCCCAAGCGTCGGGAGGCCATGCACCGATTGCGCATGAATCCCATGCGCCGATTTGTGCAGGAATCCCATGCGCCGATTTGTGCAGGAATCCTATGCGCCGATTGCGCAGGAATCCCATGCACCGATTTGTGCAGGAATACCATGCGCCGATTGTGTAGGAATCCCATGCGCCGATTGCGCAGGAATCCCATGTGCCGATTTGTACAGGAATCCCATGCGTCGATATGTGCAGGAATCCCATGCGCCGATTGCGCAGGAATCCCATGCGCCGATTTGTGCAGGAATTCCATGCGCCGATCTGTGCAGGAATCCCATACGTCGATTGCACAGGAATCCCATGCGCCGATTGTGCATGAATCCCATGCGCCGGAATTGCTCTATTTCGCTGTTTTTGCCTGTTTAAGTTGTTTTGTAGCTAGAATCTCAAAAAACTCAAAACATGAAAGTTGTAGATCTTTTCCTTGGCTTCAAGAATATGTTACTAGTTGTTTTATGCAAAGGTAAGAATAGAACACGATAGTGGCCCACTGTGGCGCACTCTTGACAAGTAAACTGACATGATATATCTCGGCATGCTGTTACGACAGCTTGCCTGACATGACAAGTATGAAAGATCTGGACACCGTGGGCGATTGTGTTTGTACAAATAAACTGGTGCTGTCTTGCATCATGTCTAGGATGGGGATCCCTGAGTACCACGGTCAGGGATACCTACTGCAATTGACTAAGGCTAATAAACTAGAATAATTCAGTAGACATGAAGAGATTCCCAGCTACATGCAATCCCGTTATCTAGGCGCATTAAGTGGACTTGTAGCCTACCGACGAGTAGGGCACATTTCCAGCGCACAGTCACGTGTTGCATTCTTCATAAACAAACATTCGACCTGGATAACCGGATGGTCTGCAGGGCTTGTGGCTGTTGGGATAATCTCATTGCATCTTGCTAGTAACTAGGCTTGTGATAACCCTAGTTAGTTAAAAGTATCAAGCCGTACTCTTGATTGGCCGTGATTGATTGGATGGAGTTTATTCCCGCTTGGTCTTATCCCGATCCTGTGCAAGATTGTGACATGACATAATTATTGATGCTTGCCTTAACAATAACGATCATGGGTCCAGTTCTGTTCAGGCGAAGGGTTACAACCCCGGTCCTTGTTTGGTTTAAGGGTTGTAACCTGGCTCCCGGAGCAGTTCTGTGACCTCTCTTCGTTATTGTCTTATTGCAATCCCATGCCATGTTCGTCATGTTTTACCTTACCTTAATACCATGATTAATTATGCTGGCCTTAGCAATAAAGATCAGGGGTCCAGTTCTGTTCAGGCGAAGGGTTACATCCCCGATCCTTGTTTGGTTTAAGGGTTGTAACCTGGCTCCCGGAGCAGTTATGTGTCCTCTCTTCGTTTATTGTCTTCACTACCGATAGTATTTGAGACGGGTTTCTATTCAGGTGAAGGGTTACAACCTCGGTCCTTGTTTGGTTTAAGGGTTGTGACCTGGCTACTTGAATGGTTTCCTCGTACTCAGTTTACTGTTGTTATCTCTATTATTATCAGTTCTTTATTTATTATCTTTAATATTCTATTTTGATATGCTGGTTTTAGTTCCTAAGTGAAGCCTCCTTTGTGGCACTTGCTCTTTCTGGGGTCTAACCCAGCTGGTTTTGTATGGCCAGATATCGGAGCAGCACCAGAGGATCTACCTACCTTCCAGCCAGATGGTGAACACCAGGCGTAACCCTGGCAATGAGTGGGTTTCTTTTGTTCTCCCACTTTATTGTAAAATTATTCTTTTGAGGCGTTTAGCCGGCGAGCACGTGTTAGCTCGTATTGCACCTTTATTTACTGTCTGCCTACGGGCTGTAACATGATTGACAAAACCTAGGGTTGATCATGTATTGACTGAAACTCTTGCTAGTCCTGACATTTGTACGACTAGCTTCATGATCATCCAATATGTAATGTATGGAACGCCTTACTATTGTATATTGATGCTCTAATATCTTGTGACTGTTACTACTTGCTTGTGATTGAGACAATGGGCTTGTTCTTGACCATAGGAGACTGATGGATTGTAGTTAAACCCTCATATATCTAGACAGCCGTGACCGTATAGTGACGTGGGTTCCATTTCATTATACGTAGCTGGCTATGTCTGCCCCCGCTCTCCAGTATTCTGGTTCTGGGGCGTGACACCTCGACCCATGTCCGCTGACCGGACAACGGAACCTCCGAGTGCGAGACCCCGGATAGGTCGTTGGACGGTTCAAAAAAATATTTTTGTATAACGCCGCCTTTAGCTCGTCATTAATTCTTTATTGCATATATCCTAGTTTGATCATGCTTACTGCTTGTCTTCTGCAAGTACATGTTAGGCGAACAAAGCAGTATAGCAATATGATAAATTTAATGAATAGTCGGACAATGCTAAGCTTAAGTAGCAATATGATAGTGATTACATGAATGTTAGTAACATCATTATGTTAAACTTAATTGATTAGCCATATTAAAAAAAATATGATACAATTATTGGGCTAACACAACTCTTCTCCTTAATCCGTGGGTGGGGATTGAAAATGAAAATATAGAACATTAAGCACGTCACAGGTGGAGTTTCTTGGATTATTATTGCTTTTTAAAAATTCAACAATAAAAGTAGGTTTTGATGGCTGTTCCAGAATTAAACTAACTTTTTAAAGGTTTTTTTTATAAGTTGTTGTTATAGAATAACTTTTTAGGATTTTTTTTGAGAAAAAAGAAGAAGAAGAAGCAACCGTAACAAGTAATCCCTATTATTTTGGGGCTTTTGCTTTTTTTTTTTTTTGTTTAGGTTGGAAAAGTATTTCGAAAAAAGCTGTTTATTAGAGCACCATTAGTAGTTGGGACTATCCAATGCAATTTGGAGTCCAAAATTTCGAAAAAAAGGTAAATGTAGAATGTGTTGGGTTTGTATGAGAATAGTAGGAAATGATAAAGTGAGCTCCGGTCCCAAAAATTGTGTGGTCAAAAATTAATATAGAAAAAATATATCAAATCTAGAATCTATAAAATTAGGCTCCAACTGGGACTTATTATTCTACGAAATGAGTTACTACAATCTATAATCTACAAATTGGGAGGCTCAACCTATAGCTCCCATGGGTGGGATGAGACCAAAAATCTAGAAATTAAAATTAGGGATACGATTTACTATTCTACAAAATGAGCTCCTATATTTTGAATCTAGAATCTAGAATGTGTGATGGACCTTACTAATGATGCTCTTAACAACAACTTATAAAAAATATATAAAAAACAAGTCCAATTTTGGAACAGCTTATGAAAGTCTGCTTTCAGAAGCTACTTCTGCTGCTGTTTTTCAAAAAGCAGCAGCAATCCCAAAACGCAGCCCTGAGCAGCAGTAGCGTTTTTGTTGCTCCTTTTTGAAGCTAGAGGGCAGAGAGAGAGAGAGAGAGAGAGAGAGGAAAGAAGGAATGGGCGTGGAATCGAACAGCAGCAGCACACAGCAACAACCAATCCCGAGTAGCGACGCTATTACATCCGACCAAGTCCAGGCCCTTCTTGAGGTCCCTCTTTCTCCTTTGTTATCTACAACTTCGTCGGAGTGATGGTTATCGAAACAATGCTACTACTAAAACCCTAAATTTTTGACATAGTAAACTCCCAACTATCATGCACTCATAGAACACCCAAGAATATAAGGAAATCTGTATGATTTCTATATTTGGGAAGGAATAGCTCCAGCTGACCAAACGCAGGTCGTAGTAACGTTTCATCCCACTTTTTTCAAACGCCCATTTCCATCTGACCCCGAAATGAATAGCACCTTTAAAAAAGAAATGCCCATCCCAAATGGAAGCTTGCACGTCGCGTTTGGTACCAAATTGAGTTCCGGATGAAACGTAACTGCAACCCAAATTAGCCCTAATTCTTTGGTGCAATGGTATCTTCTTTATTCCTAGTTTTGATGTTGAAAGTCAAGTCTCCATTTATCGCCTTCTACTTTCGCACCTTAATAGCTAAAGGATGATAAATCACTCGCAATAAATAGTCACTTTCCTCTTTGCCCACCCTCTTATTCCTAAGACCCTTCTCTCAAAGAAGTTCCTTCTGCTTTTGAAGAGCTAACCGTCTCCTATCTTAACAAGGCTTCTCTTGCGAGAATGACCTCCTTTCAAGGCACGTAACGTTAAGCCCTCCATATATCCTTGTAACATCGAGTCATTCAGTTGGAAAGGGCGTTAGCTTCTAATAAAGAAAATCATTCTCATTCTAAATTCTTATATAATATTCATTCTCATTCTCATAAATAGAATGGGAATTCTGCCCCTTCTTTCACTTCTTCTTAGATAAGAAAAGAAAAGAAGCTGGTGTGTTAGTACTTGTATTGTAGCTAGCAATGGGCCTGTCGACGGCGAGGAAGTCTTAAATAGAGGAATAGGCATGGACGCAACTCCCTTATCGAGGGAGATTGTGCTTAATGCTTTAACCGTCATCTGGTGGACCCGTCAGAGGACGAAGACCAGATACCATAAGATGTTCTATTCAAAGCCAATTGTTCTGATCTCCGTTGCGTGAGAAAAAATGGTTCTTTCCTTAACCTTATCGAGGGCTACCTCATTTGTGACATAGTTTAAGGCACGCACAAGAATACAATGGACATCCAAATGACATATCCTCGAGGATCTATCTTTTCATAGAAGGCGAGTGAACTGAGATCTTCTATGCCTTTGAAATTGAAGAGGGCATTGGGAGAAGAAGACTAAAAATGCGTCAATGAGAAAATGCAAACCAATGATACATTAAGGTCTATTTATTTTCCATTTTTGTGTACTCGTGCTGTTTTATGGCAATGAACTCTCTCAACGAAAGGAGTTCACTTCCAATTCTAAAACAAAGTTGAAAACGACAGGCTTTAGCATTTTTTGTAACAACTGTGGTTTAGGTTTAGATGGATAAACCTGTATGCAAATGATGCATTTTGTTAGTCATTTTTCCTGAGAAGCATTACGATGATTATGTTTGATGTGTTCTTATTTTTCTTCAATCTCATTGATTTTATGATGCACAATTGCTATATCAATTTAGTGGAAGGTCAATTATACTTCATGTAACTAATTAGGCGCATGAATTGAAAAGAGAAAGAACATTATTATTGCGGCTTTAATTTGCTGCACTCATTCTTGAACATAAGATGTTATATCTCGTTTTCGGTTGAGCGCTAAAAAATGGGGTGACAATGGAGTTGGAAATTTAGTACCACATCAGATAGGAGGTGGGATCATGAGGTGTAGATAATTGGAATTGGTTTAGGCCTTATAAGAGAATTCTCTTCTAAGGCATATGGACCCAATTCAATATCGTACCTCATGGGCCAACTCCGGTTTGGGTCACACCGCGTTCTCAACAAGTGGTATCAGAGTCCATAGTTGCGGGGCTGGTTTGGAGGGCTCTAATTGGTTCGAGACAGATGGTGCTGAACGTTCATGCGTATACACGGATATACGGGCTCTTTTCTCAAGGTGGAGTTAGAAGCATATGCAACTACATGGATTGGCTTCAAAGGTGGGTTTGACGAGCCCAAGGTGGAGCAAGACGTTGTGGTTGGCACACAATGGTGGTGTGGATGAACGTGCCGGTTTGTTCTGTGGTCGAACGGATGAGATGACAATATGTTGGATCTCCTGGGAGCTTGGTTGGCAGGAATGCATTGAGATGACAATATGTTGGATCTCCTGGGAGCTCGGTTGGCGGGAACGAATAAAAAGTAGCAAGGAGTGCTAAAGGTTGTTCGGCTGGCGGAAACGAACAAAAGGTAACAGGAGTGCTAAGGTTGTTCGGCTAGCGGGAACGGACAAATGTAGCAAGGGTGCTAAGGTTATTCGGCTAGCGGAAACGATCTAAGGTGGAGATTGTTGGATTGTATCTCGTTATCAGTTGAGCGCTCAGAAAGGGGTGACAATGGAGTTGAAAATTTAGTCTCACATCGGATAGGTTTAGTCCCACATCGGATAGGAGGTGTGATCATGAGGTGTATATAATTGGAATTGGTTCAGGCCTTACATGATAATTTTCTTTTAAGGCATATTGGCACAATTCAATATCGCAGCTCATGGGCCAACTCCGGTTCGGATCACACCGCGTTCTCAACAAAGATCACTTCTTGCTGTATGGATAGATAGAAAGATATAATATTGGTAAATAGTAATGGTTGATTATTTATAAAAATATATTCAACCATATGTAATTCCAATGTACTCTTTCATTGCTAGCCTTCTTCAGGAGCATTTTGTTTACATTCTTTACATCTCTTTTTGTTTCATTTCTCATTTTGTAATACTGAAATGATATGTCTTTATCATTTTTCATTTGGTTTTTTTTTTTGTTGCTTTTCGACTTTCCATCGCCACAACCATGAGAAAATTATCCAGATCAAGGCGATAGATTTTCTACCTGCAAGCCTAGGTGTCACTTGTGACAAAATAGTTAAAGATTCTACACTTGAGATTAAGTATAAATCAAGCAATTAAAAGGTCGGCTTAAGCAATTTAAACAATTACCAACAAAGTAAAAGAATATAAATAGTATGCAACTAAAAAATGAGCCAATTATTATTCATCTACCATTCACTTAGCTTAATAAGGATATAACCTTGTTAAGATAAGATTTGATAATTATTCATAACCATAGGGCCTAGACAGATCTAAGAGGGCTTAGGTGTACTAATTCCTGACCGTGGTAGACTAAGGTGGGCATAATCGGGCTAAGGCTGGGTATAACCAGACACCTGGTACCAGAATGGTTGGGCCGCCCATGACAATAGTGCAGGCGTGAAGGAAGCAAATTTGTGTCCCAAGGACCTAGGCACCTAGCAACAATGTTTTACAACAGAGGAAGATAAACTACTTAATGGATTTGACAAGATTTAGAAACAAAGCATTGGTATTGTCGTTGGGTTCTCTCTCTCTCTCTCTCTGCGTATTGGTATGGACAGTTTCAGCAATTTTAAATTGGAGTATCAGGCATCAAGTTTCACATGAAAAAGCTGTAGATGTTAAAATTTTATTAAATAATAAGAAATTCGACAATTCATGTTTAAACACGATTTCATATTATTTGTTGTTGTTTTCCCTTTCTATTGGGATTGTCATTCCTTCACTCTTTGCAGATTAATACAATTCCCTATGGCAAATTGTATCATGTTACCTCTTTGTCTAGACTCCTTATAGTTAGCGTTCGTTCATATCGGTCGGTTTGGGTTTTGAGATATCGGAGATATATTAAAATATCAGATATCAATTGATATATTATATAATATTTTATATTATATGTAGTAAATGCTCTATCAGATTTTTTCTAGATGTACCAAATATTCTTAAATTTTTAGATGTGCTGGATGTTAAAAAAGGTTGTTATCTCTTCATAAATTCCTAAATAATAATAGAGAACTGACAACAAAATTTACAAAGTACTTGTTTCCGAGCTCTAAAATAAGAAAAACATTAAAATTCTACTTCTTTCATCAATTTTTTTGTTAAAATAAGATCATTCATCTCTTTCAGGACTATAAACAATTAAGCACAAGTAGCATGTTAAAATCAGTATTCTTCCAATAACTTCCTAATAACCATATTAGTTCACACAAACAATCAAACTACACAAGAACATATTATCATAAATCGAAAAATAATCTCAAAGCCATAACACCCAATTCAAGTCTAGATCATGCATGACTTAAAATCGACTCGTAACCAAAATAATTTATATAATCACGACAAAATTAAGTATTATTCGGTCGGGAACAATTAACTGGATGTTGCAGAACATCATAATAACCAAAATTAGAACATGCAGATAGGATCAAACCACACAAGAATGTCTTCATCACATAATCACTAGTCCCAACCGCAGTCCAAGATCTAACACTCGATCAAAGTCAACATAAGATGAAGATAGAAGATACATAAACAATAGAAGAAGATGAGCAACAGGAGGAGTAGCAACAAGAGAACAAGAAGAAGAAGCAAAAAAGTACTTATTCATCTCTAATATCCGATATTTTGATATATCAGAAGATATTGGCCCATATCACACCTGCCGATGTATCTGGGTATAACCGAAATATCGACTGACATTTTTCAAAATGATATGATATATATGGCCGATATATGTCGGTTTAGGCCTCAAACCGATATATTGACCGATATCTGTTACAATGCTTATAGTCTAGGAACTTGGAGCATTCCTTGGTTGCATGAGCATAAATTGCAATCCAAAAGGTAGGTTTGTCTACCTGCCAAGTGACCACCTAGATTTTATTGCATGACCCTCTCATGCTCATAGCTACCTTGGCTAGGAATTTGACATCAACACATAATGTTGACGTTTTGGTCAGTTTCTGTCAAGTTTTGACCAATTGCAGTCAATGTTGGCAGCTGGGGACAATAGTGGACTTAAATTTGTCCGAATCTTTCCGCTTCCTACAAAATACATGCTATGGCAAACAGTTCTCTTATCGACTTAATGTGTCACAAAATTATGTAATTCCTTCCAGCCATTCATATTGTCTTACCTCTGTCTTAGACTCTTCTCTAGTTCAACTTGGAGATGGGCTCAAAGTTGTTCAGTTCTTTCATGGAGCTTCTTGTTCTCCATAGCCAACCCAATTCTAATTGGAGAAGTCTTGGATGATGATGATGAGTGAACGAGTGGGCATTTTCCGGTTGGTAATTTTAAACGTTGACCTTCATCATTATGTCTCTTTCATTTTCCTTTGTTGTGATATGCTTTTCTTGCTTTATCTCTGGTGCTGGTTAGCTTCTTATTGTGTTGATATAACAATTAAGTTATTGTAGCAAAAAAGAAGACGGAATGATTTAAGTTATGCTCTCTTCTTACCCTTATTATGCTTCTGATTTTTGTTGGTTTTCATTAATCATATTTCACTTTGTGTTAAAAGAAAAAATGGTTCTTCAGACACCTGTATATCGAAGGAATACTAGATAACATAATGTGACTAAATTATTTTCCTTACAGATCTGCTCCCCCACTTCATCATTATTCTTTAGCCATCTGATGAAATACTAACCAATATCATACAAGTCTAAATAATCTAATATTACTGTTAGTATCTTTTCTACATACTGCTTAGTATCATTATGTTCTCTTGCTTATTGCTTATATCACTATAATGTTTATGTGACAGGCTGCTAGATATGATGACATTGATGATGTGATTAGCTTGTCTTCCATGGGTGTTTCTCTTGATTCAAAAGATTCTCAAGGCAGAACAGGTCACAATCTCCAACTTGTGGTGCATTTCATGGTTATAGCTTTACATGATTACCGATTGAGTACCATAATATCGATATGCTTTATACCTTGCTGAGTAGTTTGCCGGCTTTATGGCATTTGTGAAATGTTATTTCCTAAATCAGAACTAACAAACATATTTATATGACTTTTACTATTCATTTACACATTTCAATACATTCAATGTTGTAATTTACTAGATGAAAGTGGTTTTTTCTGTTTTTCTTGTTTTTTTTTTATGGTTGCTTGAGAAAGGTATATATTTGGATCGGTAGATGATCTCAGCTGTGATGTAATTAATGTTCATTAAAGGTGGCTACAAATGATTCTCCTTTTCTACCTGTGTCATTTTATAGGTAGTTATCTTTTATTAAAGATCTCCGTCTCACTGCCTAGTCGTCTTAGATGGCCTGTCGCCTTGCTGTCTCAGGCGAGCACTTCGCCCGCCTTAACATAAATGTGATCTGACCCATACCAATTGTTTCTTCTCTTTTTCCTTTTTGAATTTGGAACCTGATTCAGCCCCAGTAACTTCAGGTTATAGATATTATTAGTTATTTAATTTATATATGAGAGAGAGCGAAGGAACAATAGTATATCGCCTCTGTCCTCTCGATTCCTTTCTCTTTGTCTTCTCTAACCCTTCAGATCTCATCTCTATCTCTGATTTCGACATCCACTCTAGTTGCCAGCATGTAGGTCTCTCTCGGTCTTCCCCTCTTTATATTTCGCTCTCTCACTGATTATCTCTATTTTTTCTCCTCTCTCTCTCTCTCTCTCTCTCTATATATATATATATATATATATATATATATATATATATATATATATATATATATATTGAAGCAATGGTACTTTATTAATCAGAGAACAAACTTACATTACAATCCAGCCAGACCACTAGTAATTATAATCCCCTAAACTCCTATTTTACACTGTATCCATTAACCGAAGGTCGCTAGTAATGTTGTTTACAAGACCTGCAATGGATGTGCCCCTACCTTCAAATATTCTGCAGTTTCGTTCGCGCCATAGGTGCCACACCACTGACAACAGCCGGAGTCTGGCCTGTCTATAGATCTGTTGCCCTTGGCTCTTCATCCCTAAAATTTCCTCGGCAATGGAACTTAATGCTTCCTGTCTTCTGTTGGCTAAGCCCAACTGCATTCCGAAGTGCTGCCATACTTTCTCAGTGACCGGGCATTGAAAGAATAGATGGTCACGTGTCTCGTCCCCTCCTCCGCATAGATACGCTTGGTATTTGAACTCCAAACCTCATGAGCCTATCCTTTGTGAGAAGCCTGTCCCGCACTGCTTTGTACAAGCATAACTTCATCTCGTTTGCCGCTCCCTTCACCCATATCATCTCCGCCCAAGCCACTTTGGGGAAGACCATACGAAGTCTTTCATACGCCATCCTCTGTGGGAATTTGCCGGTTACCGCCCCGTCCCAGCACCAGTAATCGCTACCATCACCGCCCCTAATTGGGACACTTCGGATTTCATTACCAAACCAATTCTCTATATTTCTATCCGTGAGCTTCCAGCTGCCTTCTTCAATAAGAACGTCCAGGGATACATCTCTTCCTATAAGTTCATATGTTGGCCAACCAAGCCTATCAATGAAACTACTTTTATTTAGCCAAGGATCCTTCCATAAGTTGGTCGACCTACCATCGCAAATTACTCGACTAATGCAACTTTTCAATGTCAGCCTTTGCGCTAGAATTTTCTTGAAGGTGACGGAATAGTTGTTGTTACTCTCCATTGTCCAGAAGTTGTTCTTGCTAACATACCTCTCCCACATCCAATCTGTCCACAAGGATTTCCCTTCCAGGAATCGCCATGCCAGTTTTAACATGGCTACTTCCCGTAATGTCGAGAGCGTACGGAGCCCGATGCCTCCCTCCTTCGTCTGATAGAGTTCGTCCCAAGATATAGTATGCACCCCACCTCTCCATACAAAGTTGGCGCACATTCGCTCGATTTCCTTCAAAGTACCTATCGGGATTATAATGGCTTGTAGCCACTAAGCAGCTATCGCCCAAATGGTGGATCTACCAGCTCTAAACGGCCATCGAAGGAGAGGAGTTGGGATTGCCACCCTTCCAGACGTCCTTGTACATAACTGACCAGACCCATGCACTCCATGTTGCTAGTATACTTAATTGATAGCGGTAACCCAAGGTATCTGACCGGGAGCTGTCCTTATTCTATTCCAAGTAGCGACGTCCAGTAAGCCTTTTGAGGACAATCTGTACTAAAAAATGCTTGAGACTTCTCTTTGTTAAGCACAAGTTCCAACACTTGCTGAAACTTCTCTAGAACCTGTAGTAAAGATGATATACCTCTCTCTGTAGGCTCTATAAACATCAGCAGATCATCAGCATACAACAAGTGAGAAATAATAGGGGAGATGCGTCGAAATAGAGGTATGATATGCTTCCTATGAACAACCACGTCCATCAAACAAGTGAAATACTCCAATATTACTGTAAATAGGTAAGGGGAAAGAGGACCTCCCTGGCGTAAACCTCTGTTGCTTTCAAAGAATCTGTGTGGCCGACCATTAATAAGAATGGAAAAGGAAGGAGTGGTAATGCATTCCTCAATCCGATCCACCCACCATCTGTCGAACCCATACTGGATAAGACCTTGCAGACAAATTTTCTGTTCACCATGTCGTACGCCTTCCTCAAGTCGAGTTTGACGCACCATTTCCTCCCTCCTGGCTTGTTAAAGTCACGCACCAACTCATGCGCAAGAAGGCAGTTTTTTGCAATTGATCTACCTTTAATGAACGCCGCCTGGTTCATCGATATAAGACCTTGCATTATTTTCTGCATCATGTTGTAACCTTATATGCAAAGTTGCAACAAGCAATAGGTTTAAAATCACCCATTTCCTTGGCTCCTTCTTTCTTAGGGATCAATGAGAGGAACGTGTGATTCAGTTCCCGTTTGAGATGCCCCGTCACGAAGAAGTCGTCCACCACTTCGAAGAGCATTTCCTTGATCTGACTCCAGTGATGTTGGTAGAAGACCGCGTTAAACCCATCTGGTCCAGGTGACTTGGTCGGGTCTACGGACTTTACAATCTGCTCAATTTCTTCCATAGTCACTCTCCGTCGAAGAACGACGTTGCCTTCCTCAGTGACTAGTCTTTTACAGATGATGTCTGGGAATACCTCCTCGTAGTCTTCTTGATTATACAACTTTTTTGTAGAAATTAACCACCTCTTCCTGTATAATAGCACAATGAGTAATAGAGTTACTGTTAGAATCAACAATCGAAGCCAAGGAATTCCTGTATTGTCGAGCTTTTATGGTAGCGTAGAAGAACTTAGTGCATTTGTCCCCATCTTTAAGCTAGGCACACTTAGCTCTTCGCTTCAGGTGAACTTCCTCCTGGAATCGATGCCGTCGAACTTCTTCCTGAAGAGCCGTCTCTTGGGACGCCAGATCGCTATTGAATGGATAGATTTGCAAGCGATCCTGAATATCCTGCAAAATTTTCTCCTTCTCCGCTAGAGGCTGGTTCGGTCGGTGAATGTTCCACCACCGTATCTCTTTCTTCACCCGCTTAAGCGTCTGGATAAGGCGGAATTGAGGGTTCCCTATAACTTGCATCTGCATTCCTTTGGCAACAGCCTCCTTGTAACTGTCGACCGTCACCCAAGCATTGCTATACCTGAAAGGTCGTCGACATGTGACCGGAGAAGCCTCCATGCGAATCAGAATGGGGGCGTGATCCTCGTGCCCCTGTGAAGACCCTCCGCACGCGCCATAGAGAACATCTCTAACCACTTGTTGTTTCCCAACGCGCGATCGAGCTGACAGATTACGCGATGGGTGGTAGCGCTATTGTTCCAAGTCCATACGTGACCCGTTCTTTCTAGGCAACTCAAACCAGATCCCAATAGGCAGTTCTGGAAATCTTCCAGAATGTTAGCGAGAACTGGGCATCCTCCTAGTTTCTCTGTTCCCGCTATCATCGCATTAAAGTCGCCACACAAGACGAGGGACAGATGATTCCTCACCGTTGCAGCCACCCTAATGATGTCCTCCCACAGTTTTCCTCGCAGTCTCCGGTCATTGTGCCCGTACACTGCCCCTATAACAACCACCAGCCCACCCTTATTGACAAACTCGATGACTATCAGTTGTTCGGAGAGAAACCTTGTCCCTGCCATACTCTCGTATCCCACATAATCCATATTCTCGCAACCCCACCTTCTGTAAGATTATGAACTGACTCCCAATTACTGAGAGTACGACACTTGATTCTGTCAATAGCTTTAATCTTGCTCTCTATAATAGAAGCAATAGAGCACCTGTTCTTCCATATAGCTTGCTTAATCCCTTCCACCTCCCAATAGAATTCGCCCCCCTAACATTCCATGTAAGTAACGTTATTGAGAGTTTGTCTGCACGTCCGGGGTACTAAGAAGACTCTCCCTTGGACGATTTGAGCGAGGCTTCACTGAGCTTGAGTCTCTACTCAAGGCTTTATCTATTCCTTGTTTCTCCTCTGCGTCTTTTAACATATGGTCCCACTTAGGATTATCCATAGTTAGTTCCTTCGAAAGATGCTGACTTTCCTTCGAGCTATGTTCTCCTCTTTGTTCACCGTATACCTGAACAATTTTAGAGATTCTACTTCCCTCTTCATTCTCCTGGGCGTTTGTGTGAGGAGGATGGTAGACCTCCAACATCTGGCTATTGCTTCCTTGGGACGTTATAGCTAATCCATCTTCACCATCTTCGTGCATCTCTCGTTGTCGTTGAACTTCCTACCCGTTTCCTTGTCCCGGGACTTGTCTCTTTCCTAGCATAGAGTTCAAGTGTCCTCCTCTACTCAGGTTTTCCTCCTGTCCGCTTTCCCTTTGTATTCCTTCCATCTCTTCGACCCCATTAGCTTCAAGTCCGGTCGACCCTTGTAGACCTTCGTAGTTTTCTTTATCTCTATTATGCTCCCTTTGACCCGCCTCTCCTGTGTTTGGGCCCTCTTTATCTTGGCAGTGTGTTTTGACATGACCGAAGCATCCGCATTGCTCACATGACGGCGGTACCCACTTGTACTCGATATTTTGCCAAATCCTTTCACCATTAGGGAGTAATAGCTCTATTTGTCTTGGTAGTTCACTTGCGACCTCTATCTCGACAAATACTCTGGCGTAAGATAGTCTCTTGTGCCTGGCAGTTGGGATGTCTGTTCGTAGGGGGTTGTCTACCATACTGGCCATTTTCATAATCGACGGAATGCTCCAAAGCTGAGGAGAAAGCCACGAAAACCTTATCCAGATGGGTACCGTCGTCAGCCGATCCTTCTCGAAGCAAGATTCTGGGAACCATCTTTTCAACACAACTAATCGGTCATCGAATGTCCATGATCCCCCTTCTAGCACCCGATCCAGATCCTCAGTTAGCGCAAACTTGATAAAGTAAAATCCGTTTTCCCTTGAAAAGATCTCCATCTCCCCTTTAGGCCTCCGAACCCTAGTGGCGTACGCCTTTAACTGTCCGTAATATGGCTTGTTTTCCATGACGTACAATATTAGGGTATTTTTTCAATATTCTGTCGTTTCTTTAATGCCATCTCTTGTGATCTCCACAACTTTCCTTCCATCTATCATCCTCGGTTCGATGTACTGCAACTCGACTTCCTCCTGAACAACTGCCGGTTTGCATAACTCCACCCATGTTACTGGAGACGTCATAGTTCTTTGGCTACCTCTTCTCCCTTGAATGTTGTTTTTGTTCCCTTGCTTCTCTGCCGGAGTGCCCCTAGTCCCCGTTTCGCCTATCTCGCCTTCTCGTGTGCGCCTCCCCCACCCTGCCGATGAGGAGGGGCCATTGCTGGGCACCGTCCTCGCCTGCTGTTTTCCTTATGTGATCTGTGCATTACCATGTTTAGCAGATGGCAATAACGTGCCTCCGACAGGTCTTTCTCTCCGTACAGCCGGTCCCGGCCTTCTGCGTCGCTCCACTGTAGTCCACCCCCCTCCTTCATCTCGAAAAGCTGGGTCGTCGGTGTCCTGGGAGGCCTCTTCCGGTAATCTTTCAGCCTCCGTGTGGGTTCCCCCTCTCGGAAACCATAGCGCCGCCTGGGACATGCTTTTATTAGATAACATATATATATCCTCTCTCTCTCTCTCTCTCTCTCTCTCTCTCTCTCTATATATATATATATATATATATATATATATATATATATGTTAAAAAAAGTTAAATCTCAAACTTCTGTCTGTAGTTTGCAGAACAAAATTAGCATGCGATGTTTATAATTTTTAAATTATACATTTATCTTATCATACTAATGAGGAGGAAACCACAAACTTAACTTACCTACTAACTGTACACAACCCTAATTTAACTCTTGAGGCCCCTGCGTGGACATCTTGGTCTTTGCCACCTCCGCACCTTGCACTGCCTTAGCAAGTTGTTTATTTTGAGAACTGCCAAATCGTATTTCAGCAGTAGAATCGTCTTTGATTGTACTTGCTGTTTAATTAACACAAATTGTGAAAGTGGTTTCCAGCTTCAGACTAAATTCTTACAGAGACCTAGTTTTCAGTTCCTTTCAGTCTGTCTCAATGACACTTTTTGCCATCATATTATTTTCTTGGTTTCAATAATTTATTCACTAGCGACAAGAGGATATTCATGTGTTACTTTGGTTGCCAAAACCTTCTTTTAAAACATCTTTATAGGTTGTTGTCCTAGTTGCCAGTTACTAATTCCTTTGCTAGAGTAGGAGACTGAAGGATCTCCTGATAGCAGCTAGCTGCCTTCACTCACTACTCAAATTAATTATATACTGTACTACTGTAGTCTTATTGCTATTTATTGATGTCATTGAAATAAGGTCAATAAAGGATTACTTTGCAATTTTCAGTTTGGTGCTTCATCCAAATTGAGTTATTCTATTAACATCCCATTACTTGGTAGTACATTCTTCATAGTAGAACTCTTTATCATCGAATGGTCACATGCATTGAAGTGTATGCAGGTATCTCCCCTAGTGATGTTGGCTGATTTGTTATATGCTGATTATCATGCTGCAATGGAGCCGAGTCGAGCTTGGCATGTTCCAACTTGGCTTGTTCATGAGCCGAGTTGGCCTTGGCATTTTGAACTCGGCTTGTTCATGGCCTGAAATTATTGAACCAAGCTCGGGCTTGAGCTTGAAAACTGTGTTCAAGCTCGACTAAACTCGAGAGCAGCTCATTAGCTCGAGTCAAACTAAATGTATTGTTCAACCTCGGCTTGCTAAGGAAATCAAGCCCATTTCCATGTTCAAGCTCTCCTCATTAATGAAGTGAGTTGAGTCATGATCAAGAGCGTCTATTTCCATTTGCAGCCATATAAACCATGTTCCTTAGTCGAATATAAAATGAAGCTACATGTCCAAATAATGTAGAAACATTAAACTAATATAATAAAGGTTACAGGGACTCCATTAATATTTTACATTTTATCGGATAGCCCACTAACATTACTTTTTCTATAGCTTTACCTTACCGTTATAGATGTTGGATGTCGAGCTCATATTGAATTGGATTTTTAATGTCGGATGTCATGTCCGGGACATGTAGGTATTTTAAAATGTCATCTACAATAATTATATTATATAATATACATACTAGTGGTAAAATATGTATAGAAAAAAAATGCTAGATTTCAATAAATCTAAGTCCCACCTGATGGAGGAGAGAGAAGCTAACTTTGGGTAAATCTACAAAAAGTTCTATTTTTGGAGGAAAAAAATCGAGAGAGAGACTCGTGCCGGAGGAGAGAGGACTCTGGATTGGAGAATTAGGGGCTAGAATTTTGGTCAGAGAGAAGCAAATAGAGAAGTGGTTAGTGTTTGGGGTCGATAAGAAGACGGAGGGAGAAAGAGTTGGGTTTTTATATGTTATTGAGATGACGGGTATGTTTTTTTAAAATCCCACCCGTTAACATATAAAGCTGATTTGTGAAAAAAAGTAGGTATAATTTCAGTTTATTGTGTCTGTGTACACATTAGGTTGATATGCTGCTTGCTTTTAACCAAAACCAAAACTATATAGACGATTTTGTTTGCTGTTTTATGCCATTTGTTAGTCAAAACTGATGTGGGACATGTCGTCGACATCTACAACACTGATGATGGTGGTAAAAATTGTCAAGAAAAGACCAAATGTCCTGGCCAAAAATAATATTAATTTTGTTAAGGAACATGTCAACTATCTCTAAAATTTTCTAGATATCCTTTTCTTTTTTTCCCCTGCTCTATATTTGCCAGATCCCTTGTCCATGCCGTTGCTCCTACCCTGGTTCCTCTCCCTCCCCTACTACTCCATCACCCATCTTTCCCTTTATTCCCTCCTCTACTACTATATCCCCCTAGCTTTCCCCTTTACCGACAGAAATAGAACCTAAGAATGTCGACTCTCACCATGGAGACACATAGTGACCCATAACGAACTTGAGTTTCCTCCCTATCCCTTTCCTCCCTTCTTAACAATAGCTACCATGACCACATATAGTCCTATTAACAAGAAGGTTGACCTCGTCGCCATATAACCGAAGATCGTTGGTTTCAAATCGACTTCTATCAAATCAGAGTTCGTTCGTTCATCGCCCTATTTATGGAAAACCAACCAGTGATCAGGTATGTGCATTGGCACTTGCTACATCACCTATTAACCTTGAAAAAAATTTCAAAGAGAGAAGGATGTGGTGGTAATTGTACAAAAGGGGGTGAGGCTTCAGAAATCAAGGGGGATTGGACAGTGGAAGCGGAGGTCGTCGTTTGCTGCCACTGACATAATGATGGATATGAAACATCGAAGGGATATAGGGAGTGGTGGAAGGTAATGACTGGTGGGGAAGAGAGATGGTGAGATTTAGAGATGCATGTCAGAGAGAATGAGGGTGGGGATCAACAATAGCTCTGATGAGTAGTATAGGGGTTGTTGTTGCAACTAGGTTAATGTGAGTCCCGTGGGAGGGTTTCCATTGTTTTCTTTGAATTGTATTTGTATACTTTAGAGGGACAAAGTGTCCTTTTTTAAATTTACCAATAATTTAGCGGCTATACGTTACGGATTTTAGCCAATAATCACAAAATTCTTAGTTTTTTTTCTCTCTCTAATAAATGCACTATACTATACATATGATTATCCCACATGCGTAATAGTTCTTGAATATTTATTTAACAAAACCCACTAGAAAATATTCGAGTTCAAATGTTTGTCATTTTGTTTGCTTTTCTTTTTGGAAAAAGGAGAGCATGACGTGCTAGGGAATGTGGGATTGTCATTCCTACACACTTTGGCGTAATGTGTAATGGAGATGAATGTAATTCTCTATATCAAATTGTATATCTTACTTCTTTTTCTAGACTCCTTATAGTCTAGGGAAACTTGGAGGTGCTCCTTGGTTTAATGAGCATAAATTGCAATCCAAAATGTTGGTCTATCTACTTGCCAACTGACCAACTAAGTTTTATGGCATGACCTCTCATGTTCATAGCTATCTTGATTACAAATTTGGCACCAACATAGAGGATTGAAGTCAAGTCGACAACCGGTTATATAACTTCGTCAAATCTTGTATAAAGCTTTCGTATGCTCCATAGCCAACCCCATTCTGATGGAAGAGGGCTTGGATTATGATGATGTTGACATGCCATGCAATGTCCAGTTCATGAAATGTAAGAAGGTTTGTACATTGTGGTAGAAGTGGCCCTACATAAATGCTAATGGGGCTCAAGCCCCCACTAAATTTTGAAGATTTTTTATATAGTTATCTTCGTATACTTTTGTCAACACATACAATAAGTCTTGGGCTCGAAACTTGGTCCATCCACATTATAGGCATTTTACAAGTAATTTTTTTTCTACTTCACAAGTCCCAACGAATAAAATTTCCAAGCCTCCATTGAATAATATTTTCGGATCCTACCCTCTGAGGGCCCAACAACCAACAATGTAGGACTCAAAGTTAACATAAGAAGGGAACTAAGCCATGGTGAACCATGGAATCACCCTAACACATTTAAGCAATGAACAATAGAGAAAAGCAGATCAAAATGCAAGTTAACTATGGCAAAGTTGAATTTAGACCTTCGTGGACTAATGTTTGCAAATATTTCTCTCAGTCCAAACCTTTCAATCTGGGTGGAGTTCGTGGAACTATGAAGGACAGTCTGCAGATGTTTTTGAGATGGTTACTAGATATTAGATAGCTGTTGGAATATTTAGTATGTTGGATGTCATATTTAGTAGATTGGAATATCCTGTGACATATTTGGTATGTCAGAATATGCCACAAGATATCCACAGTATATTCCATTATTGTAATAATGACTGTAAGGCTATATAAAGCCAAGTAGACTATCAATAACATATCAAGAAATTACAACATGGTATCAAAGCCAAAATTTCACAAATTCTAACCCTAGCCGCCACCAACCGACCCCCTTCTAAACCCTAACCCTAGCTGCTACCGCCCTCTCTCTTCCCGCCTCCGTCCCTATCCCGTGTGCGCGTCCAGAGAACCCCGCGGCCCCGTCCCGCTGTTGCAGCTGCTGCTGCTGTTGCGGTGTAGTTGCACGCGCGTCAGGCGCCTCCCACTCCCAAGGCGCGCACGACTCCTACGGCTGTTGCCGACACAGAAGCACGCGACGGCGCTCGTGTCAATGCTGTTCGATTTGTTCCGAAAGTTGACACCGAAGGCCTAGATCTGATGGAAATACATGTTCGGATCTAGAAGCGGACGACGAGGACAAGCATGACGTGATCATCGAAGAGGAGGATCGATGGAGGCGATCATCAAGAAGCTGGATCATGCAGAGGTTGCGACGTTGATGAAGATATCGGCTGGTGAGAGCACGACACGAACGTCGACAAGACTGGAGCTTCCCTCCATCGATCTGAAGCTGGATGGACTATCTACCTATCTGAGTTGGTCACGGCGGGTAAGGCGAATCCTCGCATGAAAGAACCTGGAGGGGTTCCTGTTGGGCGAGAAGACGGAACCGGACGAGGGCTCGACGGAACATGCCGAGTGGAAGTCCACTCATATGGTGATCTACATCTGGCTTCTCAACTCCTTAGTCCAGTCTATTGCTGCCATAGTCGACGGTATTGAGATGGTGAAATATGTGTGGAAGAAGTTGAGGCGGACCTATGATGGTGTGGGAAACAACTTACGGGTCTTCCAGATCAAGGGGGAGATCGACGACACCGTACAGGAATAGAGGACGGTGCAGGAGTATGCCACAGAGTTGGAGCGTCTGTGGCTGGATTACGACAACACCTCAGATCGGACAAGCTGCGAGGACCCAAAATGTAAAGAGAGACATGTATGTCTACAGGAGAGGACGATGAAATTCCTCAAAGGGCTGACTGCAGCATTTGCTCAGAGGACGGCCCTACTTCTCGCCCAACAAAAGATCCACACTCTTGAGGAGGCTATCTCAGCCATGATCCAGGAGGAGACACGCATCAGACTACGGGCGGGGACAAGTGATCCTCTCGAAGTAAAGTCAGCACTGACGGCTACCAGCTCGGGCGACACAGGGCCTAAGGGAGAGACCTGGCAGCACAACCGGCAGTGCTACAACTGCGGGGAGATGGGTCACCATCGGTATGCTTGCACCAAACCACCTAAGGAGGGAGATTCAGGTGGTGGACGGGGACAATTCGGTGGACGAGGACATTTTGGAGGATGTGGCCGTGGTCGTAGGGGTCGACGAGGTGGTCGAGGAGGCTATCGGGCAAACCTGCTGGTAGCAGAAGGAGATGGAGGAGCTGGCGGCACCTTTACCGAGGAGGATCAGGCACTGGTGGACATGCTGGAGGTGCTCAGGAGGAAGCAGCGAACGTCCAATAATGGAGACTGGAGGAGCACAACGGACGAGACGTCCACCTCATTCTTCGCTGGAGGCAACGCCACAATGTATGTCCATCCATCAGAAGGTACTGACGACTCACTTGCTGTTGCATCCATTACTTCCCTTAAATCGTCAGATTGGATTATCGACTCGGGGGCATCTCGGCATGTGACGAAAAATGCTAGTGAGTTCTCCTCGTACACTCACCTAGCATCAGCAGACATCATTCAGACAGCTGATGACACTTTCCAACCAGTGGTCGGTAAGGGTACTGTTAATTGTACAGGTTCAGTAAAATTATTCAATGCTTTACATGCTCAATCCTTTCCAGTCAGTCTCTTGTCCATTAGTTCTATAATCCTTCAACTTAAATGCATAGTGCATAGTGCCGCATGGATGAATAGTGCTGCAGGCTTGCATAGTGCTGCATGGCTTGCATAGTGCCGCATGGCTTGCATAGTGCCGCAGGCTTGCATAGTGCCGCATGGATAAATAGTGCCGTATGGCTTAAATAGTGCCGCAGGCTTGCATAGTACCGCATGGATGAATAGTGCCGCATGACTTGCATAGTGCCGCATGGATGAATAGTGCCACAGGCTTGTATAGTGTCGCATGGTTTGCATAGTGCCGCATAGTGCCTATTTGGCTATTTTTGGCTGTTTTATGTTCTATTTGGCTGATTTGTGGTCAAAATTTCTTCCCACTCAAAACTTGAAAGTTGTAGATCTTTGTCTTGGCTTCAAGAATTTTCATGTCTGACTTTAACCAGAATTCATATGTGACTTTTATGACACGAGGGGTTTACGTGACTTTCTGACTTGATCGTGTTCCTGACCTGATTATCTGTATACGTGCTGGTACCTGTTCTAAGTGTGTATTGAGATACAATATTAGTATGCACTGCGGTACTATTTAATGAGTACACTGAGGTGTGACTCTGCGTGCTAAGTGATCATTCGTGTTATATGTTAATACATGTGAACCTTCCAGCACAGTCATGGTAATGGGTCAGTAATAGTGTCGTGGTATAATGATTGTTGTTTGATGCATTACACTAAGAATGGATCTAGATTTGAGACTCCTTGAGCCGATGTGGATTCATACTTAGGGTACACGTGTAATGTCCCGCTCCGCAAGGTGCATTATGCTGAGACATTGACTCAGCGAGTCGCGTTGACCGAATGAAATGTATCGATGCGAATCGATACGAGAGTTACGTTGTCCCGAGCAACGCATCGAATTAAGTCGATGCGAAGAGTTGCCTTGTCCCAAAGAATACATCGAGTGAATCGATGCGAAGCGCCGCGTTGCCCCGAAGGACGAGTGCGTTGAATCGGCTCGAAGATTCTAAGAAATCGAATCGACCAAGGCGCAAGTCCGAATCGATGCAAGTATTGATTTTAGTTGGTTTCGTGTGCAGGTTATACGTTGACGCGAAAATATTAGAGGTCGATCTTTTGCCATATTTAGTAAGGGGTCCGCGAAATCAGTCTTACGACGGACTGAGATTTGGGCACGGTAAGCCAAATCGGACGTATAATTCAATGAGCACAGCTGCCGTGAAACGAAGTTATGAAATCGAGCCGCATCGGCTCGGCGAAACGATAAGGCGAATCGACTTAAGGTGGGAGGATTGACTCTTCTTTTTACTCCTTCATGCGATAAGTCAAATATATCATTGTATGCTAAAAGTTAACCTATCGACGCCACGGGCGTGGTCCGATCTGAGATAAATCATAGTGTGAGTCGAACACTAAGTTAGTACAATTGAAATGAAACGTGCATTAAATGCACGAGTCGCTATGGAATATTGGATATTGCAAAGGCGAGCGCCTCGGTGCGCAAGCTGCAAGAACATGGGATAACTGTACTCGGCGAGTGCCTTAGTGCACGAACCATACCGTGCCTTCGCGCACGAGTTAGAACGACTAAAACATTGAAAGACAATAGGCGAGCGCCCTAGCGCGCAAGCCATGTACATTGAACACTAAGGCATAGAACATGGAAATACGATCGAAACGTGCCTACGTGCACGGGATAATAACAGATGGCTTCGTTGCGAAGGAATACAGTTGTGGCATGAATGTGGCGGAACTGTCGGATATAACATGATGCCTTGAAAGGTGTTCGAGACCTTCGGGTCGTTCGGTTGAGGAACATTGAGTTGAGGCATAATGCCATTGAACATTGAAACGAAGTACGAAACGTAAGAACATAGAAAGTTAACAGAAAAAATGCGAGATGATAAAGTTTGAGTCTCGGACTCAAGACTATGTTTGGTTGTTTGAATTTGATTGCTTGAATAATAAGGGCGTTGCATGGTCGATTGGGATGGACTTGAGATTAATGTGATAATAACTCGTGCACGAGTGTTTCCCCCAAACGGTTAAATACCGGAGTGCCCCGGAACCGCTTGGCCTAGGAGGGAATCGAATAATCTTTGTAGGCGCACATCCTTACGACGAGTAGCACTCGTCTTATAGATGGAAAAAGTCGCAAATGATGGTATGCAGCGGGAACGTTTCGGTTGTTGGGACCGCAACCCACCCGTTAAACGCCGGGCAGCCCGACCAATATTGAGAAAAGAAGGAGAGAAAAGAAAGTTAGGAACTCCTTTAGTCCATTACGGCGCGGATACGCCAACGGCCCTCATATAGCTAAGGAACGATGGGTTGAAAGTGCAGGCGCGTATGCGTCCCGCATATAGATCCTGCTTAGAGATGCACATATAACATGATAGGGAAGGAATGGGGCGCATTCACCTTGCGTCGGTGTAAGGGCGAGTGCGTCGACTTGGTAAGAAGTCGCGCCACGAATCAAACACGAGATTGCTTGTATGCTTGCCTATTTCAATTCAAATAACATGCTTGCCATGCTAACATGCTTTACGCTTTCGAATATGCCATGAAATTGACCCCAAGGAGAACCTAGCAAGAACATAAGCTAAGTTGCATGATTCAACATAAATACTACAATGTCGGTTTGGAAAGAAGATCTTTGCATCAGTACATGCGAGGACGAACGTACTGATCCCCCACCAGCTTCATGCAGGGTGCAGGGAATGGATGGCTCGCAGCGAAGCGTTGCTTGAACGCGTTGAGGCTTGGAATGCCGAAGCGTATTGAAGCGGGCGATCGCATTGACGCTCGGACTATGCAACATGATTGATGCGGCCGAGATATAGAAGGCATGATGTATGGAACGGTGAAATCCTTTGTGGGCAAGAGAGAACCTGAGTGTTGTAGCCAATCTGGCATATATTGTTAGGCTATTGAAAGCCTTTGTAATCTCAGTTTCGGATATCAATAAAGAGAATTGTTTCGTATACTCTGTTTTCCTTTCATTGTTAATATCGAATCAAAAGATAACCATTTGAGAACTTGTCATCTTGCTTTGCACGAGCGCAACTCCAGGCTCGTGCGACATCACGCCCCCTGCGAGGACGATGATTCGGGTGATTCCGAGTCGGGGCGTGACAAATTGGTATCAGAGCTCTAGGCTCAATTTCCTCTGGACACTCGTTTCATTACAATTCTAAAAAGTTGTCCACCACCACTTGATATCACTCTTGACTCTACTCGATGCCGCACTGGATGTTCCATACAATAAGTCTAATACAAATCGTGCAATTTTGCCGCATGTGTTTTGGAAATTACATGATGTTTGCTAAGAAAGTCGCGAAGGGTATGTTGCATTGAATGCAACGAACCGTAAAAATGTTAGTTGCTACAAGCGCAACAAATTATGAAATACGATTTGAGATGTCGTTGCAATGTAACATGTTGAAAGAGAAATAAAATGATGCACGAAGTGCAACGAGTTAATTGTGAATATGCGTTAAAATGAAAGTGATAAGCCAATACCGAATGTGTTGAACGGATTTGGGCATTGACTTGGAAAGTCGGGAATAAATCGTTGCACGATGTGCAACGCATATTGGAAGTAAAATTATTGCACGTGGTGCAACGCATATCAAATTAATCGTTGCACGGAGTGCAAAGAAAATTGGAAATAAATCGTTGCACAAAGTGAAATGAAATGTCGGAAATAAATCGTAGCACGATGTGCAACTCGTAAAGGAAGTAAAAATTGTTGCACATGGTACAACGCATATCAAAATAAATTGTTGCACGAGATGCAACGGAAGGAATTGAAATCGTAAATCGATAGAATGAATCGTTTGGTTGCATACCAAACTTATGTTGGCAAACGAGAACATTGACCGAGTTGCGTCGGATGTGATTTAATCAAAGTTACGGTTGTGATCAAGCACGATCACTGCGGAAATTGTGTGTCGGAAGAGATCGTTGGTTTATACTAAGTATAATGCGAGGGAAATGACTTGAGTTTCGAGTGGTATATGCCATACCACGTAGGCGATGAATGACTCGATTTCGAGTGGTATATGGTATACCATTTGTGCAATGAATTGTATCGACGCGTTGTGAGAATTGCGGAAGGTTTGTCCGCAACGGACGGGAGAGCACCGAGACTCGATTGGAAATTTGTATGACGGTATGTTGATGCAAGTGTTCTTCGAAAATCGGTTGGGACGATAAGGCGAGACTCGTATCAATGAACGATACGTCGGACGAGAATTATAAGTCGGTCGGACGACCGAGACTAGCGGAACGATTATGCCTTGAAGCAATAATCGGACCGACGGGAAAGGAAAACTCGAGCTTACAAATGAGTCGCACGACTTGCGATCTCGATAGAAATGTAGGGCGAGACGAATCGAATCGCACGACTTGCGATCTCGATAGAAATGTTCGGCTAGGCGAATCGAATCGCACGACTTGCGATCTCGATAGAAATGTTGGGCGAGACGAATCGAGTCGCACGACTTGCGATTTCGATAGAAATGTTGGGCTATGCGAATTGTAATCGAATCGCACGATGTGCGACTTCGATGAAGAGTTGGTTGACGCGAGTAATCATGCCTAAGAAATAATTGGTTAGGTTATGGCGAAACTCATTTGAGTACGACTGAAAAACACGCGAAACTTAGAGGGCGAGATCGTATGACTTGAGGGTTCGATGTTGGATAATCGGTAACTCGGTTACACGATCAAAGTATAGCGGGATGTGGCGAATCGAAAAACGAGTTAATGTGTATGGAAAAGTTCGTTGCGAACTTGGACGTATGCAATGTAAGTTGGCGAAGTTGAAACGGATTCAAAGTTGATCCTTACGCTATCGAAATTGATACGACGTATCGAGATCGATACATAAGGAAACGTAAGCACGATGTGGGCATACAAAATGGAGTGCGCCTTGCGCTATCAAAGTTTTGTAAATAACGATACGAGAAGGAACGAACTGGTTGATCATGAACTTTGTGATTAATCAAGACGAGACTATAAGTCTCGACGATTGTTCGATGCGTATAGCATCTCGTGTGTCGACCGCGAATAAGATAGACTCGAACTCAATACGAGTAGATGTTTCGTAAATTGCGAAATCATCGACGGTAGTGCATGACTTGACTCGGAGGATAGTTGCGCATCAGTTGCGCCGATAGAAACGGTTTTGTCCGAAATTGGGTAGTCGCGTAGAATCGTTGGAACGTGATTTGGCTCCGAAATAAGATATAGCATGGTTCGTAGTAAACTATCCTTCGGTGATGATCCACAGTTATCGAGCGTATCTTCGGGGCAGCTGACCCTAGAAGACTTGACCGCCAAATCAAATTGAATGCTGCAGACCGTAAGATGACCCATGCGATATCGCATATGGAATTGCATCGATAACAAATTAACGTGGTGCATGTTGACGATAAGTCTAGGCGATCGAGAATTGTAGGAACAACTTTCGATTGCGAATGATATAGTTACATTTTGAGTATTCGTCGGATGAATGCTTGAATGGTTATGTTGGTCGACGTTCAAACTAGAAATTTACCAACGAACTTGGTGATTCGGATAGACGATTGCGAAAAACGTGCTATGCACGAGAGGGAACGATGAGGGAATGACCTACGAGTCATGTCATTAGATTCGGATTCACCTTGCAATTTAGCTTGCGTGAATCGAACTTATGTTCGATGTTGCGAGACGGATAAGTCGGAAATTTGGCTAGTGAATTTCCTACTCGATAGGAATCGAACGTAAGGCATATCGTAAAGACCTTCGTGTCAAGGCGATCGTTGCCTTGAGCACCGTCGCCTTGATGTAAACTTTCGTGTCGGATAGATTGTGGCCTTTGTGCAATGTCAATTTAAAGTTGCGTCGGGAGAAGTTAAGCACGGTGCTAGGTAAGTCACCTAGCGGGCGTAGTCCCGAATGTTGATAAAGAAATCGTATCGAGATAAGTTACATAGTCTGACTTCGGAAATAGTTGGGTGGCGCCTTCGAACGCAAGGCGTTGCGGAGACTCGTTGTGATCGGATGCGCGACGGCTTGACGCGACGCATAGAATTGATAGTCCCGATGAAACATACGAAATAAGAGATGCGATTTTGAATCGCATCGTGTGCCTTGACTTTTGTTGGATGATCGCGTATGTATCGAATATATGTATGCGATAAAAATTCCGAGAACGGTTGCTAAGGATAAGTCCGATTGAGAGTACGAGATGACAAGCATAGGATTGAAATTTACCTGTCAGCTTTATTCCAATTTGCTACGACTGGACTTGGTCGAAATACATGTATCTTCGGGACGCCTTGAATATAGGTACGGATCCAAATCGAGTTGTATACAAAATTCAAATCGAGCTGCAGGGAAGACTTGAAATGTTAATGAAAAGCTTGCGAGATAGTGCGAAACTGAACAACGTTGGTGGAACGAGATCGTGAAACGATCTATAAAACACTTAGTCGGAGTGTTGGTTTTGGTTCGAGGACGAACCTTGTTTTGAGTGGTATATTCTGTAATGCCCCGCTCCGCACGGTGCATTACACTGAGACATTGACTCAGCGAGTTGCGTTGACCGAATGAAATATATTGATGCGAATCGATACGAGAGTTACGTTGTCCCGAGCATCGCATCGAATTAAGTCGATGCAAAGAGTTGCCTTGTTCCAAAGAATGCATCGAGTGAATCGATGCGAAGTGCCGCGTTGCCCCGAAGGACGAGTGCATTGAATCGGCTCGAAGATTCTAAGAAATCGAATCGACCAAGGCGCAAGTCCGAATCGATGCAAGTATTGATTTTAGTTGGTTTCGTGTGCAGGTTATACGTTGACGCGAAAATATTAGAGGTCGATCTTTTGCCATATTTAGTAAGGGGTCCGCGAAATCAAATCGACGCCTTACGACGGACTGAGACTTGGGCACGGTAAGCCAAATCGGACGTATAATTCAATAAGCACGAAGTGCTCGAATGGCTAAGTCAGGAGGGTGGCCGTGCAACGAAGTTATGAAATCGAGCCGCATCGGCTCGACGAAACGATAAGGTGAATCGACTTAAGGTGGGAGGATTGACTCTTCTTTTTACTCCTTCATGCGATAAGTCAAATATATCATTGTATGCTAAAAGTTAACCTATCGACGCCACGGGCGTGGTCCGATCTGAGATAAATTATAGTGTGAGTCGAACACTAAGTTAGTACAATTGAAATGAAACGTTCATCAAATGCACGAGTCGCTATGGAACATTGGATATCGCAAAGGCGAGCGCCTCGGTGCGCAAGCCGCAAGAACATGGGATAACTGTACTCGGCGAGTGCCTTAGTGCACGAACCATACCGTGCCTTCGCGCACGAGTTAGAACGGCTAGAACATTGAAAGACAATAGACGAGCGCCCTAGTGCGCAAGCCACGGACATTGAACACTAAGGCATAGAACATGAAAATACGATCGAAACCTGCCTACGTGCACGGGATAATAACAGATGGCTTCGTTGCGAAGGAATACAGTTATGGCATGAATGTGACGGAACTGTCGAATATGACATGATGCCTCGAAAGGTGTTCGAGACCTTCGGGTCGTTCGGTTGAGGAACATTGGGTTGAGGCATAATGCCATTGAATATTGAAACGAAATACGAAACGTAAGAACATAGAAAGTTAACAGAAGAAATGCAAGATGATAAAGTCTGAGTCTCGGACTCAAGACTATGTTTGGTTGTTTGAATTTGACTGCTTGAATAATAAGGACGTTGCATGGTCGATTGGGATGGACTTGAGATTAATGTGATAATAACTCGTGCACGAGTGTTTCCCCCCAAACGGTTAAATGCCGGAGCGCCCCGGAACCGCTTGGCCTAGGAGGGAATCGAATAATCTTTGTAGGCGCACATCCTTACGACGAGTAGCACTCGTCTTATAGATGGAAAAAGCCGCAAATGATGGTATGCAGCGGGAATGTTTCGGTTGTTGGGACCGCAACCCACCCGTTAAACGTCGGGCAGCCCGACCAATATTGAGAAAAGGAGAGAAAAGAAAGTAAGGAACTCCTTTAGTCCATTCCGGCGCGGATACACCAACGGCCCTCATATAGCTAAGGAACGATGGGTTGAAAGTGTAGGCGCGTATGCGTCCCGCACATAGATCCTGCTTAGAGATGCACATATAACATGATAGGGAAGGAATGGGGTGCATTCACCTTGCGTCGGTGCAAGGGCGAGTGCGTCGACTTGGTAAGAAGTCGCACCACGAATCAAACACGAGATTGCTTGTATGCTTGTCTATTTCAATTCGAATAACATGCTTGCCATGCTAACATGCTTTACGTTTTCGAATATGCCATGAAATTGACCCTATGGAGAACATAGCAAGATCATAAGCTAAGTTGCATGATTCAACATAAATACTACAATATCGGTTTGGAAAGAAGATCTTTGCATCAGTACATGCGAGGACGAACGTACTGATCCCCCACCAGCTTCATGCAGGGTGCAGGGAATGGATGGCTCGCAGCGAAGCGTTGCTTGAACGCGTTGAGGCTTGGAATGCCGAAGCGTATTGAAGCGTGCGATCGCATTGACGCTCGGACTATGCAACAGGATTGATGCGGCCGAGATATAGAAGGCATGATGTATGGAACGGTGAAATCCTTTGTGGGCAAGAGAGAACCTGAGTGTTGTAGCCAATCTGGCATATATTGTTAGGCTATCGAAAGCCTTTGTAATTTCAGTTTCGGATATCAATAAAGAGAATTGTTTCGTATACTCTGTTTTCCTTTCGTTGTTAATATCGAATCAAAAGATAACCATTTGAGAACTTGTCATCTTGTTTTGCACGAGCGCAACTCCAGGCTCGTGCGGCATCACGCCCCCTGCGAGGACGATGATTCGGGTGATTCCGAGTCGGGACGTGACAACACGTACTATGGTACGACATATAGGAGGATGACCATGTGACCACAAGATGTAATTTCAATATCAAGATATGGTTAATCTAAGCAACTTAAATCGGTAGAAGCATTGGGAGGGAACAGAATCTCGAGATCGTACGTTACCAGTCACCCCAGGTCCTGTCCTGACGTGTCGGGTTGGCCGCCACGGATACAGTTTCATCCGCCTTTAGTGGATGTCTATATCCGACTCCTACGTGCTATGTGTTATATGTTTTAGCACGGTGGCCTTACGGGGGACCGGTGTATAACAAAACATTACTAGATGAACTTAGACAGAACTCATGCCGAGTTCGGTCCGAGTTCGGACCGAGTTCGGTCCGAGTTCGGACCGAGTTCGGACCGAGTTCGGTCGTTTCAAATTCAAATGTTTGTTACCTCCAAATCTGCATGCAACGTTCGTTTGCGAAATCTTTGCATCCGAACTCCACCCGAACTCTGCTCGAGTTCGGTTCTCAAAAAACATCTATAAATAGAAGAGAAAATTTTCTTTTCAAATCACTCATCATTTCTTCTCTCCATCTATTCCTAAAGTGTTTTTCAGTGTTTTAAAAGCTTTCATACTCCACCTATACATCTCTTAGCCAAAGCCAGTAATATCGATTCGATTTAGAGTTCTTTGGTTCTCGGAGTTGTAAAGAGGTCCTTCAAGTTCAGAAATCATCTCTGTTTTAGGAGCCGGTCGTGCGCTCGTCACCAAGTACGGTGTTGTGAAGTTGGTCGTGCACTTGTCACCAAGCACGGTGTTGTAAAGAGACTGCAAGCTCTCAATTAGCTTGTGAATAGTGGATTAACAGCAGGCAAAAGTACCTGCGACTGGATTAGTCCTCCAAGAGGGAAACCAGTATATATCGCGGTGTTCACTGAGTTTGATTCTCTGATCTCTTGCTACATTTATTTATTGTCTCTTTATTCACTGCCATAGTTATCTGCCTTTAATTTTTAAGTGGTGATTTATTCTGCTGCACTCGCACTCACTCTATTCACCCCCCTCTAGAGGTGCTCAATGGTCCTACAGTTCTACAGTGAACTCCTCATGTCATCACAAAATTCTATTGTAAAGCGGCCTGCTGCCAGCAACTTGCAGGCCAGACTGATAGCGATTCAGTAAATTTGGTGTATCTTGGCCATGTAAATGAATTTTAGGATGCTATTGGAGCTTGATTTACATGTCTTCAATTTGTATGTTTTCACCTCATGATTCACTTATGGATCGAAATCTACTTGCAAACTGGAGATTTGTTCTCAGCCAGCATCTGGCTGCCTTTCGACTTTATGTGAGGCTTTTAATGGTTTGGAATTTTCTTCCATCGGTTTGGGGTTCTACTAGAATTCTTATCGATTTGGTGTGTGTGTGTGTGTGTGGTGGTGGTGGTGTGGGTGTTGTGGGGGTGGAGTGGGGTGGGGTGTCATATATTTGTTTTTCTTGCTTAGTTTGTGCTATGTATGAACTTCAGATTTTATGCTAGTGGAGTGATTACATTCCTTTAGGGTATTTCAATGTTCTCTTGAATATTATCACTAAAGTTTGTTATCTGTGATCATCTACTGCGTATCTCTGACTTGTGGGATCAAGTCCTTGACCTTGCGTCATTTCCATCAAACTACTTTAGGTAGCATTCTTCACCGAATGCCATTGTCCAGTAATAGCACGCTTGCCATGATAGAGTATTTGAGAAATGTCATTGTCCAAGCTTGAAATATTTGTGTAAGTAGCAATGATTGAGTGTTTGGCAGGGGACACCAAACATACTTGAGATATGGATCAAGTTGAGCGGATTACTCAGTCAATTAATGTTATATTAAGTGGTTTTCATTAAGGGCTTGGTCCATGTCTAGTTACTGATTAATAGGATTACTTGATCTGTGAATTTTTATTATTATTTGGTTATTCGACTAATCGGATAAAGTATCCATATACTTGGCCAATTACTATTTGATTAGTCCTTTTTTTAGAACAATGATATGGGATTTCTGCTGCATAGTTTGCGAGTAAAGCTGCAAAACCTTACAAAGAACAAAGGCTACAAAGATTATCATTAACCAAAGATTCTCTCTCCTTTAGATTTTCTAATAGGTATGTAAAACTTCTATGCTATTGCTATATAGTATACTTAAACAATTGACATATTTTTTCAAGCATATGTTCTCCATCGAGATTCCTAAAGAACTATGAGGAGGAAAGCTCAACTAACACATAAGACTATTCTTGACAATGATATCGGAAGATTGAGTGTGCAAGAACTGGTAGTCATTTAGCTTGTTCTCACCAATAGGTCATCATCTTCACACTTAAAATGTATGTATCAGCCTAACCGGCTGATTTATGGGCCTAACATGGTATGGTTGGATCGTTCGGACCTGGGTACAAAATATCCCTGTTTTGAATATGCATATTTTGTTCGTGTTTAGCATGACTTAGAATATGTATGTAGCAGATATACGGATATCAGCCTAAGTGCAATCCAAAACCGGGGCTGCATGAGCATAAATTTCAATCCAGAGTATAGGTATACCTACCAACCACATAACCACCTGATGTGAATCGACCCGATCGATTCACAAATAATTTATAGAAAAATAGAAATAGAAGGAAAAGAACGATCTTTATTAGAGAAAAGAACAAACTCCAAACTTTGATGGACGGACAAAGTCTAAACCCCTCTGAATGACGCTTGAGAGTTTCTTCTCAATACAAGCATAAGCAATAAAAGACGGCTAGACCTAATATATATAGAAAAAGCAAAGATGAGGGTTATTTGTGGTGAAAGACCAAAATAACCCTCCATGACTAAAATTAAATAAAATAAATAAAATGCCTAAACGGCTCCTCCGCGTCTCCTGCGACGTGCGTACGTGATGACGCCTCCACCACCCGAGGAAGGTGCGGCGCCAGGTGCGCTCGCATCAATACCCCCCCTAAAAGAGCTACCTTGTCCTCAAGGTGGAAATCTGGAAACTGTGTCTGGAATCTCGCATAGTCCTCCCAAGTCGCGTCGCAGTCTGGTAGTCCCATCCAGTGAATCAGAACCTCCCTCGTCTGTCCTGGCCCCTGCCGAACTGTCCGTACCTCCAAAGGCTCCAACTGCACCTCCATATCCTCCGTGAGTGTAGGAGGAAGAGTAGGCGACACCGCATGATCCCCGACCGTCTTTCTCAGCTGAGATACGTGGAAAACGGGATGAATCGCCGAAGTGATCTGTAGCCTCAACCTATATGCCACCTGTCCAATCCTGGCCTCCACCTGATATGGACCAAAGTAACGAGCCGCCAGCTTCTCGTTCGGCCTCCTCGCCATCGACCTCTGCCTGTAGGGACGTAGCTTGAGATAAACCATATCTCCCACCTGGAAGCTCACGTCCCGTCTATGCCTGTCCGCCTGAGCCCGCATCACCTGCTATGCTCGCAACAAATGCTTCCTCAACTCCTCTAATATCCCATCCCTCGCCTCTATGTACTCCTCCACCTGCCCCACTGGTGTCTGAGTGTCTCCAAATCGGACTAAAGGACGAGGGTCTCGTCCGTACAACACCCTGAAAGGGGTCGTTTCCGCCCTCGAGTGGTACGAAGTGTTGTATCAGTACTCTGCCCATGCCAACCATCTGTGCCACTACCGGGGGGAATCAGAGGCGAAGCACCGCAAATAAGTCTCCACGCTGCGGTTGACGACCTCCGTCTGGCCGTCCGTCTGGGGATGGTAAGCGGTACTCCTCTTCAGGACCGTACCCTGTACCCTAAACAGCTCCCTCCAAAAGAGACTCATGAATACCTTGTCTCTGTCGGAGACAATGGAAGCTGGTACCCCATGTAGCCGTATAACCTCCCTCAGGAAAGTTGTCGCTACTGTAACAGCTGTGTAAGGATGCTTCAAAGGAATGAAGTGAGCATACTTACTCAGCCTGTCCACCACCACCATGATCACCGTGTACCCCTCTGAACGCGGTAGCCCGTCGATGAAGTCCATGGTGATGTCCTCCCAAACTCTCTCTGGTAGAGTCAGCGGCTGCAATAATCCTGCTGGTGCCATAGCCATGTACTTGTGACGTTGGCAGACGTCACACGCGGCGACCAGTCGTGCGATGCATCTCTGCATCCCTGGCCAAAACACCTCTCTGGCCATCCTCTGATAGGTCTGCTGAACTCCCGAGTGCCCTCCCGTCGCGGAGCTATGGAACTCCTGGAACAATACTGGAATGAATGTCGAAGTCCTCGGTAGCACCATCCTCCCCTGATAGAGCAGTCGACGACCCTCCACAGTATAGCCCGCTGGACCGTCATTGCCGCTCTCTATCTGCTGTCGTATGTGCTGCAATCCTGCGTCTTGCTCAGCCTCCTGCAACATCGGCTCCCAGTCCCGCCATATAGGTCGTGACAGTGCCCTCAAGTCCACCACCTCCTCCCGTCGCGACAAGGCATCAGCCGCCTTGTTCTCTAGCCCCGGCCGGTACTCGATCGTGAACCGGTATCCCACCAACTTGGACAACCAATGCTGGTGCTCCTCTGTAACGAGCCGCTGCTCGAGGAGGTACTTGAGGCTCTTCTGGTCGGTCCTGACCACAAACTCCCGTCCCAACAGATAGGGCCTCTACTTCAGTACTGCCAGTACGATGGCCATCAGCTCCCTCTCATAGACCGACTTTAGCCGGGCTCTAGCAGAAAGTACCTGACTAAAGTAGGCTATGGGCTTCCCCTCTTGCATGAGTACCGTCCCGAGGCCATACCCTGACACGTCCGTCTCTACCACGAACGCCTTGCTGAAATCGGGTAAGGCCAGCACCGGTGCCGTCGTCATAGCCACCTTCAAGGCCTCAAAGGCCTTGGTGGCTTCCTCCCCCCAGTGGAACCCTTCCTTCTTTAGCTGCTCCGTGAGGGCCCATGCGATAGTGCCGTATCCCTTGACGAACTTCCTGTAGTAGCCCGTCAACCCCAAGCAGCCTCGCAGTGCTCGTAGTGTAGTGGGCATCGGCCAATCCAGCATAGCCGCTATCTTCGTCCTGTCCGCCGACACCCCCTCAGCTGACACCACGTGCCCCAGATACTCCACCTGCGCCAAACCGAAACTGCACTTCTTTCGGTTGGCGTATAGCTGATGCGCCATCAGCTCCCTAAATACCACCTCCAAGTGGTCAATGTGCTCACCCATGCTCCTGCTGTAGACGAGGATGTCGTCGAAAAAGACCAGGATGAACCTCCGAAGGTAAGGCCGGAATACCTTGTTCATCAAGGCCTGAAAGGTCGACGGAGCGTTGGTCAGGCCAAAAGGCATGACCAAAAACTCGTAGTGTCCTTCGTGGGTCCGGAAGACAGTCTTTGGCACGTCCTCTGGCCGCATCCGGATCTGGTGGTACCCTGCCCTGAGGTCGATCTTCGAAAAGACCGCCGCCCCATGCAGCTTGTCTAGCAGCTCGTCGATCACCGGAATAGAAAACTTGTCAGCGACCGTCTCCTTGTTCAGCGCTCGGTAATCGACGCAGAATCTCCAACTCCCGTCCTTCTTCTTCACCAAAAGCACCGGTGACGAAAAAGGACTCACACTTGGCTGGATCACCCCAGCCTGCAGCATCTCCCGCACCATCCGCTCTATCTCGTCCTTCTGCAGATGCGGATACCTGTAGGGACGCACGCTCACCGGTGCTCCCTCTCCATGTAGTACTATCGCGTGCTCGTGCCCTCTGATCGGAGGTAGCCCTTGCGGGCTCTGGAATACCTCAGAGTACTGCTCCAACACCGCCTTCACCTCCACAGGGGTCTCCTCCTGTGTCTCACCCTCAACCGAAATCCCCTGGAACTCTACTAGGTACCCCTCTCCTCCTATCCGCAACGCTCGCGTAATGGCCTTGAGGGCCACTACCGAGAAACAGAGAGTCGGGTCCCCCCTCAGCACCGCCGTCTCGCCTCCCTTCAGGAACTCCATCCGTAGAAGCTTCCAGTTCACCTTCATCTTCCCGAGCTTCTTCAGCCACTGGACCCCCAATATGATGTCGACGTTGCCCAGCTCCAATGGTAAGAAGTCCTCCGCTAGCTGATATCCCTGCAGTGAGAGAGACACCCCCTTGCATAGGCCCTTGCTCTCCTCCATCTTCCCGGTGCCCAGCAACACCGTGAACTTCTCCGCCGTACTCAACTCTAGGCCAAGCCGCTCGACCAGTCTCTGAGAGATGAAGTTGTGGGTTGCCCCACTGTCGATCAGCACCGTCACCGTCTGCCCTCCCAACGTTCCCGCCAACTTCATGGTGTGGTTCGGAGTGAACCCTACCACGGAGTTGAGGGTCACCTCCGCAACATCCATGTGCACATGATCCTGCTCCTCCCCAGCACCTGCTGCTATAGCGGCCTCTTCCTCCGTCGGATCCTCCTCCTCGTCGGGCAAGATCATGATCTGCAGCAACTTGCTCGCACATCGATGACCGGGAGTGAACCTCTCGTCGCATCTGAAGCACAAGCCAGCTGCTCTTCTCGCCTTCATGTCAGCATCCGACAGACGCCTCTCCGGTACTATAGAGCCCCCTGTCCCACCTGCAGGTCTAGGTGGTACTGGTGCTTGAGCCCCCGCTGCTGGTCGTGGAAGTACTAGACCCGTCTGACTGCGCTGTCCCGATGCTCCCCAAGTGCCCTTAAGACGTCTCTCCTCTGTCAATTTCTCCTCTGCCTTATGAGCCAGGCGGAGCAGATCCTCTAAACACTGCGGACTCTGCAACCGGAGCTCCGCTCGTATGGAGGGCTTCAAGCCCTTCATAAACATCCCGATCTGCAGCTCATCCGACACCCCTCTGATACGTCCGGATAACAGTTCGAACCTCGCTACGAAGTCCCGAACCGTTCCCTCCTGTCGCAGAGAAGACCACTGCTCGTAGAAGTCTCCTCCGGCCGTCTCCTGGAATCGGTCCAAAAGGTATGCAGTCAACTCCTCCCAGCTATGGAATGGGGTCCTCGCCGACCTCCACCGGTACCACGCCAGGGCCTGGCCCTCGAAGTAGATCCTGATGCATCTGAGTACCTCCGCCTCAGTCAACTCCATGACCTCGAAGTAGCGCTCCGCCCGAAAGATCCAATCGTCCGGATCCGCACCCTCAGACGTAGGTAGCTTCAGCTTCTTAAGCCGGCGGTCAGCGCTAAGTCTCCCTGCTGTATGTCATCTCTGGCTCGACCTCCTCTCCACCGGCCTGTGTCTCGCCGGTGGGCCACGTACGGAACTCCGTCACCTCCTCCATACCGCTCCTGGAAGTGAGCGGGAGCTGCCGTTCCCCCACAGAAATTGCTGCCTCCGAAAGCGCCTCCCACGGTCCCTGCCCCTCCTGGGGGCTCTGTTCCCCCTGTCCGACCGCCGTGGAGGGTTGGCTGCCATAGGGCACCCCCGGAGGGGGTGCTGTGCCGCTGGGCTCGCCCCATTCGTCGGCGGCCGGTCCCAGGACACTCCCTGCAGGAGACGGGGGCCCGCCGTGGCCCGGGTAATCGGCGGCGACCGGCCAGCGGCCCTGGCGGTCGGCGGCGATCGGCTAGCGACCCTAGCTCGCGTCCGCGGCCGGCCAGCGGCCTCCTCCCGCCGGCGCCGACCCGCCTGGGCTTCGGGTGGCGTCGGCCGTGACCGGCCAGCGGCCCTGGCGGTCTGCGGCGACCGGCCAGTGGCCCTGGCTCGCGTCGGCGGCCGGCCAGCGGCTTCCTCCCGCCGGTGCCGGCCCGCCTGGATTCTGGTGATCGACGGCGGTAGTGATGCTGGGATCCTCGGTTTCGCCGAGATTTGTCGGAGCAAACCCTAGGCGGCTGCCTAGGGTTTGGGCTGCTGCCGCCTCCGGTTGGCTCGTCGATTCGGTGTCGGTCATCTTCTTGGAGATGTCTTGCAATATTGTCATCATTGCCGGAATCGTTGTCATCTCCTTCCGCATGCTCCGCACTTCGGTTTGAAGTTCCTCCTGCGTGGACGCTTGATCTTTGATTGCCGCCTTCAAACCCTCGATCTCGAGATTGAGATCCTCACGAAGACCTTGGATCTTCTCCTCGATCGTGTTCCTCGTCTCGTGCGCCATGGATTCGTAGAGAGCTCTGATACCAATTGATGTGAATCGACCCGATCGATTCACAAATAATTTATAGAAAAATAGAAATAGAAGAAAAAGAACGATCTTTATTAGAGAAAAGAACAAACTCCCAACTTTGATGGACGGACAAAGTCTAAACCCCTCTGAATGACGCTTGAGAGTTTCTTCTCAATACAAGCATAAGCAATAAAAGGCGGCTAGACCTAATATATATAGAAAAAGCAAAGAGGAGGGTTATTTGTGGTGAAAGACCAAAATAACCCTCCATGACTAAAATTAAATAAAATAAATAAAATGCCTAAACGGCTCCTCCGTGTCTCCTGCGACGTGCGTACGTGATGACGCCTCCACCACCCGAGGAAGGTGCGGCGCCAGGTGCGCTCGCATCACCACCTAGGTGTTATGGCATGAACCTCTTATGATCATAGCTACTTTGAGTGGGAATTTGGCACCAACATACATGATTGACGTCGGATGGACAACCGGTCATAAAATTATGCCAAATCTTTTATAGAGCTTTCTTATGCTTCATAGTCAGTCCCATACTGATGGGAGAAGGCTTGGATGGTGGTGATGGAGATATATCGGTTTAACTCGGCACGGGTTGGGCATGCGGGTTTAAACTTTAAACCCTGGTACAAAAAAATCCCGGTTTTGAATATGTATATTTCATGTGTGTTTAGTCCGACTTAGACTATGTATCTGTGGATAGAGTCATATTCTAAAATACACTAAATACCAATTCTATTATACTTATATAACTAATGAATTTTTTTCATACATGTCATATATGAATAGATTGTTATCCTATATCACCGTGAGGGCATATCTCCTAATATGTTTGGTATATTGCTCGGTATCCATTTGGCAACCCCACAACCGGTATAGGTCTGATATTCGATATCGAGAACCATACAATTAATTGGATTAAGTGTCTGGTTACTCTTCTGATTATATCTTATTAATCATGTTTTTAGAACAATGATATGCTATGTTGTACTGGGCACTAGGCGAGGCGAGGCGACAACCCACCCGCCTTGCCTAGGTGCTCGCCCAGGATCTGGCTGCTCTTTTGCAAAAATTATGCAAATATGTATGCAATAAATATGTAGTATAACTAATAACCAATAAGCATTGAGCAAGACGGAGTTTAGCTAATATTTATTGTATACAATAATTATGTATACAATAAATATGTAGTATAACTAATAAGCAATAGCATTAAGCAATATGCATTAAGCTAGGCGCCTAGGCGCCCTTTTTGTTCCTCTGGTCGACCCAAGGCGAGCGTCTAGGCGAGCATCGCCTCACAAAGATTTTTTTTTTTCCTAAGGTCGAGACGAGCCCTCTCCGACCTGCACGCTTAGGCCGCCTAGGCATCGCCTGTGGCAACATAGATGATATGTGATCCTGCTGCATACCTTGCAAGTAAAGTTGCAAAACCTTACGGAAACAGGCTACACAGATTATCATTAGCTAAGCACTGGCTATCTTTCATATTTTCTAATAGATGTATAAAACTTCCATGATATTTTGTAGATTTAAACTATTGACATATTTTTCAAGCACATGTTTCTCCGTTGAGATTCCTAAATCACTATGAGGAGAAACTCTCAGCTATTTCTTAATAATGACACCTGAAAGTTGAGAAAGAATGAATGGTTGTCATTGAGCTCTCTCATGAATATGGCGTCATCCTCACTTTTAAAATGTACATATCAGATAGGTTCGTGTCTACTATTCTGACCTCGCGCTAATGTTCAAGTATCCAGAACAGGCTCATTTCTCTCATTCACAACTGCCTTGTAGAACTCTTTCTTCATGTGTGGACAAATGTTAATTTTACTGTAGGTAGCTCTGCATTATATTTTGCCATTGTATGTATGATTTTATTATATTTCTCTTATATGTGTTGTAGTAGATAGTTTTTGGTGGTTTTAATGATATCACAACTCATAAGCCAGCTACTACCTTTACTAGTCTACATGTTTGTTTGTATATTGGAGTGTTCGTTCAGCTGTCAATATCAAAACTTGGCCTGTCAAGTTCAGTTCATTTTGTTTAGATAAAATTTAGATATTCTTCCTGACGTGTTTGTTGTCATTAAATCTAACATTGTACTTTTTTTTCTCTTTTTTTTTTTACCTTCCAGCACTTCACATGGCTGTTGCTAATGGGCACCTTGACATTGTAGAGTATCTCATCAGTAACAATGTGGTAAGAAAGCATTAGCTGCCATTAGCTGCCACTTTTTGCCATCATAAAAGTCTATTCAACGACTTGTCAATGTTAGTATTGTTCATCAAGTTACCTTCTGCCATTGCACGGTTCATTAAGTTACCTTCTGATATTGCTCCGCCTCCAAGGTTTACCTTATGCTCTATGAACTTTAGAGTTGAACACCAGTCAGCTTCATCTTATTCATTTATTAGCAGTAACATAGGACATATTGATTAAGAAACAAGTTGAAGAATGGGAGGTACAGTAGCTTAAGTCGAGGATAAGATGGGAGAGAATTGTTTGGAATTGGTAAGTTGACTGACGTGTTGTTTAAACATGTGATAGAGACCATTCTGCCAGTGAGTAATAGGATACAGTTGAAGGTGCTATATTAGTGGGAGGTGTAGACTGAAAGAAACACGGACTGTTCGAAAAAGATCTGTGGCTTGCTAATGTATTAAGGAGATGGCCCTTGAAATTGTCAAATGAAAGAAATGGTTATGTAGCCTACCTCAAAATTTGGCGAAGATGCTCTGTTGTTTTTACCTTTTAGTTTGATACTTCCCCACAAGTTAAGCTTTGAAAGTTACTTCTTTTGTAGATTGCTGAGCTGATACTTTTGCCAAAAGCAAAATGGTTTGGTGATTAGTTTTCCTTAGCTCTGGAGGACGTCACCGGCGTGATTGTAAGGCTTATTGCTTGTATCCTGGAGGATGTAAGTTCGAGTCACGGAAACCACCTCTCTATATATGGGGGTGGTTGCGTACATCTAAACTCTCCCCAGATTATGCGTAAGCGGGGGCCTTGTGGCATTGGGATGCCCTTTTACTCTGGTTGATGTTATACCATATACTTGCTGATTTGGCTAATAGTAGAGAAATATTTATCTAATAAGAGAATCAGAGAAAGACACGACGTTAATAACTAAGAAGGGATTTCCGCTTGAACTGCTATAATTAATTGCTTTCTGATCTCCTTCTTACTATGGTTTGGATTTTAAGTTACAAGTCACTGAAGAATCCCTAGTATGATACACTATATGAGTTGTTTAAGCGATCATTACTGCAAATTACAGAAACTTCAAGAAGACAAAAGTAAGCTTGGTTGTAGAATTCAAATATTCTTTTCTCAATCCTCATTTATGGATCTCAGTGGTGGAATTTGTATTGATCTCAATTTCTCAAACCAGTGCTTGCAATATTTTATTAATCCTTATGTGAGGAAAATTTCTCAAACCAGTGCTTGCAATATTTTATTAATCCTTATGTGAGGAAAATGAATTTTGTCAAAGCCATGATCAATAACGTAAAGGTCAAGTTTGCCGAGCAGCTGAAGCCTACACACTGGAAACCCAGAGGGAGTTAGGCAACTGGGAATTAGTCAAGTTTCTATTCAGACAACATCTACTCCAAAATTTTTGAGATACACTTACACTTACTTTTGCACAAAAGTTTCTTGCTTTTCTCTCTGTCAAATTTCATAGCATAAAAGCAGCTCCTCATGCATGGGTTTCTTCTGTTGACGACATTTCCATGTGATGCAGGACGTCAATGCTTTAAACACAGAAAACAACACTCCCCTTCATTGGGCTTGCCTCAATGGACATATAGAGGTGAGACCACTTCTCCCTCATTATTGTGGTCTTATCCGCTAAGTTGCTGTAACTACTGGTTTGAACAAGCTTAATGACTTGTAGGTGGTCAAGGCTTTGATCCTCGGAGGAGCTACTGTGAGTGCACTGAATAGGTATGTCGATAACATGAATTAGTCATACAGGAAAAAGAGAAAAGAGAAGGAAAAAAAGAGGAAAAAGAGAAAAGAGAAGGAAAAAAGAGAGAGCTAAGGATACTACAATTAAAAGTTAACTATATTTTGGGTTTTGGTTATTCACTTTTGCTTCTACTTGGTTCCATATTTTGGTAGCTACGAAAGGACGCCAGTGGATGAAGCTATCAACAGAGGGAAGCTGGATGTGGTGGACGCAATTAGTGCAGCAGCAGCTCAACTTGAACTGGAAGGTGTCAGGGTTTCTTAATGTAGTTTGTTGAAGTCCTATACACCTCTCTGTATATGTTGACATCCTGTCCACAATTTTGGTTCCAGTTTGCTTTCTCTCGCTCTGTCTCTGTCGTTTTTTTAGCGGTAACGAAGAAATTGCATCGTACGGGTTGAAGATCAAGTTTTGGGGATAGTAGATCAAGTTTTGGGGATATTATACATATTGAAACTGATATAACCCCCAGGATGCTTGGTGTACATACGTACTTTGATCTTCACCTCTTGTAGTGATTGCTTCTTTGAGAAATAAGCGAGGAAATCGTTCCTCATGTGAGAAGTGATCTTGGATGATAGACCATATAAATTATGTTTGAGAAATCACAGTTATTCCACCATTGTGACTGGCTGAGCAGGAGTGACAAAATGAGTCTTTTGAGGCAGTTTATGATCCTGATGCTTAGCATTTGGTCTTTTGGACAGTGAGCAACAGAAGAAGTTGATGTGGATTGTGGACAATGCCACCTTCAAATTTTGCACGTCGAGCTATACTGTGTGTGTGTGAGAGAGAGAGAGAGAGAGAATTGACTTGTTGTAATTGTACTTTGTAACCCTTCTTTTAACCTCATATGTCCTTGTTGATGTCTTTCTTTGGTTGCTTTATGTTTCATCAGTATTTCCTGGATGAATGCTTTTCCTCGATTCCTCAGCCCCTAGTCGCTGGTCTCTGTATCAATGACAGGTGGGCCAGGTGCACCACGATTTATGGAATGTGCCAATGTGGTACCGACCAGTTTTATAGGGGAGATGACATGTTTGGTACATGGGCTGACCAATGACGCTTCTTGCATATAGATCATTGTCATACCTCATAATCATCCTGATGTTTTGAGTAACTGTATAGTGTGAACATCTGGTTCAATCAATTTGACAATCAAGACCAACCAACTCGGGCCATTACAAGTGCTGTGCTAACACAGAGACAGAAACAGAAGCAACAGCTGCAGCAGCAGTCCGAGGAATAGTGTCGAGCATAGGAAGGAGGGGGGAGACAACAGCCATGTGGTTGGCCTTTCACGTGTCTATGCATGCTCTGCTGGATGCAGATTTCTCATTTCCTGAATTTGTCAGTATTTTCCATACACTCGCTTCTTCTTAGAGCTTGGGCCCAGCTAATTAATGTCTTGTCTAACCGACAGCAGCTTCACCATCTCTGCACCAAAACTATAACGTCATGTTTGGTTCGCAGAATCAGAATCTTGGAAGAAAAAAAAATCATTAATATCATGTTTGTTTGGATGCTGAAGGAAAGGAGCATAAAAGAAAATAGTTTCCAAAGGAAAAAATGAGAATATGAAATGAATTAACTTTCCCTTCCAATTTTATCTCTTTATTAAAAAATTTAAGACTATGCTCAAAGATGTATTCTCACCGTATTCTTGGCCTTTTGAAACACTAAAAATTTATATTTTTTTAATGGAAATTGTAATTTTTTATGTCCATAAAAAAGAGTAAAGATGATTTCCTTTTCTTTCCTTTCCCCGCCAACAAAATGAGAGCTAATAGTGTTTGTGAGCACACGAGAGTTTATAAATCTTTATTACTTTAACCGCAGGAGAAGGTCAATTTTGAACATAGAGCTGAATTCATGCATCGTATGGAGAAGATGAACCTGGATGCTCCCATTCATGAAATTGAACCTGGGCAGCTGGACTATACGTTTGTAACCTGTTTGGACAGAACCTGTTATTTTTGCCATTGTACTCTCATTTTTTCATAGATGTCCTTCACTTGCCAAATATGTGGTATCTAGAAATTTATTGTAGTAACTTTTACTTTTCCTCACCCCTTTTGACTGAGATGCATGCAGTAGTAAAGTGTCTCCTAACTAATTAACTCCTCCCATTAAAGAGAGCAGACTCCTAAACAGTGACTACACATTGAAATCCACAGCCTTAGGCCTCTCAAGGCTGCTGTTCCATTTATCCTGTTCCAATTATGTCCCCCTTCCTATTACATGTGGGTCATGGGAGTAAATAAGTGGATGATGGCCCACATGTAATAGGGAGGAGGACAAAATTAAAACAGAATAAATGGGATAGCAAATCTACTCCCACCTCTCAAAGCCTTTTTTTTTTTTTTTTTTTTTAACAATCACTAGCTAGATCCATGGCTCCTCCTCTTATTGACAAATCATTCCAAAGTAACATAAATTAACCAAAACCTCACTCTCATTGTAGCACAAAAGCTGAGCATGCTGCTGACAAGGTTGGGGTTGTGGGACCCTGTGCTTAACTGCATATGTTTCCTAAACAAACAACAAAAGTTTATGTTGATACTTAAGTTTGCCTCCACCAACAGCCATGCTCAATTTCACTTGTGGGACATGCAACAGTGGGCACTTCAATATCTATGGGAGCCACATGATGCTGAGTTGAGTGTTGGTTAACATAAGTGGTTGGTATTTCGTTTTGTGCGTACAGTCGAGTGGATGCGACCGGTCTGTAAACGTTTTTTATTTCGTGCACGATCGAGAGGGTGTCAGTGTTGACAGAGGTGCAATGATAATGATAAAATACCGTGAGGACGTGCAGCTGTCCCACCCACAATCTCACAATATTAAAAGTCTAATAAACGTGGCATAATCTGAATCTGTACGGACGAAAAAAAAAAGAAGACAAAACAGAACCAAAAAAAAAAAAAAAACCCCATCAGTGGTTGGTTGCTCGTACTCTTGTTTTCCTTGTAGCTAGCTAGCTAATGTTTGTTACTTGTTAGTTTGGCATTAACATCATGGCTCCATGACAATGTTGGGAAGAAGAGGATATTGTGACCATACAAAGAAGAACATCATGCACACAACATTTGAAATACTCCACAACCTTTTCAAGTTTTGTCAACTTTTTGTTATATGTGACCAGCCTTTGAGCATATGGCAAGTTTAGGGACTGACTTTGTTGTCATATATGTAACTAGCTAGTAGTTGCACTTTAGGACCCACTTTGTTGGGTACCTAAGTCATGGGCCCCAGTAAGATTTGCAGTAAGGATTTGCAGACAACTGGAACACAAATGTCATATAATATGCACATAAGCAGACTGACACCAAGAGAAGGAACCTCTCTCTACATTGAAATCTGGCAGTGAAATGAAAACTATATAATCCCATAACTATGGCCAAATTTTGTTTGGTGACAAATGCTTTGATCGTCTAAATGGACATTTTAATTATTTGATTCCAATTTTGAAAGTTAGTTTTTTTTTAGTTAAAAATTTGTATTATAGCACGAATTGTTTGTTGCTTTAAGTTTTTTTTTTTTTTAATAACAAGCATAAGAAATTAAATACACGAATCAATTTTTTAAGGTAAAATGAATGTAAAGTGCTCTTACTTGGAACCAATATCATAATTCTATGACCTCAAGGCATATACAACTTCCTTTTTGTAGTTGAAGTCAATAATTAATGATCGACTTGCACCAAGAGCCCCTTCCACTCAATTAAATTTTTGCGATGGTTGGAGTTCAGACCCACTCCTTAGATAAAGTTTAGTGTTTTGAGGTTTTAATCTTCAATATCTTCTTCTGTCTTGGAGTATAGCAACGACAATTGTATATGAAAAACCAGGATGTGGACTTTAACTGCCTAACATCCTAATATGTCTTTTACAATGCACAAGCAACTCACGGATGACCATCCCATAAGACATTATGGAACTTTCTCCTTTCCTTTTGTAGTTCTGGTATTGACGCGAACTGTCAGGGCTAACCATATTCTCTTCCTCCTGGCTCGTTCTTTCCCTGTTGAGTGCTCCTCATCCTGGAGTAGTCTGAGCATCTCTCATTAGCCTTTGTCAGTTGGCCAGCACTATCTATGTCATCCTCTCTATTTGAACCTTGTAGAACTCTCTACATATTCCAAGAAGGATATGCGGTTGAGCTAAAACACGCACTTGCTCAAGTTTGCATACAATTGATGATATCTCAAAAATATGGAGAACGATGCAAAGGTGCTACTCGTGCTCTGCCTCACTGATCCTGTAGACGAGAATGTCGTCTATGAAGACCACAACGAACTTATCCATGTATTGTTTGAAGATGCGGTTCATGAGATCTATGAATACTGCTGACACATTGGTTAGCCCAAAGGGCATCACGTACGAGAAACTCCCAATGGCCATATCTTGATATGAAGCTGTCTTGGGTATATCTTACTCCATGACTCTGACATGATAATACCTAAACCTAAGATCGATCTTTGAAAACACTCTTAACCCCACCGAGATGATCGAACAAGTCATCAATCATGGACAATGAATACTTGTTCTTGATGGTAACCCCGTTTAGTCGACGATAGTCAATAACGAGATGTACCATCCTTCTTCTTTAACAAGATTGCTGGAGCTCCCCAAGGCGATCCAGTAGAAGAAATGAATCCATTGGTACTCAAATCCTCGATCATCCCATACAATGTGACAACTCTTACGAACATCATGTAGAGTTTCTATGATATTAATCCTGCTCCAAGAGTCAACTCGATGCTGAACTCGATATCAATGATTTGGTCGAGCGAAGGAGATGACGATCCAAAAGCAACATCTCGAAGAATAGAGCGCAAGTCATGGCCTTAGCTAGAGCACCTGCAGAAATCACAAGACACACCTGGAGAGATAACCAGGTCCTCAGAGGGACGTAACAAGATACAGTAAACATGTCATATAAATACTGCATATAAAATATGCCACAAACAAAAGTAAGTGACAAGACAACAATAAGGTAATCTAACCATACTAAAGTGAACATGCAGTTGAGAAACAATCATTTCGACGCATGAGCCCTGGCTGTAAATGGGATCGGCATAGTCCCCATATAGGGCACCAAAGGCCCACGTCCGTAACGTCCGAAGATCGTCAGAGGGCATCATGTGTAAGGGGCTACATCCATAACGCTCTGGAAAACGTCAGAGGGCACCTGGAGCCTGCGTCTCCGGAGGAGCGCACAGGTAATCTGGGAAGTACAAAGAAGCCCATACGTCAGGTACTGTTATCCCCACCCAATGCTCTTATTTAAGTCGCATCCACGACCATATATCTCTACTAACTGCTAAGTCTCCTAACATGTCTCTATTAGTAGTTAGCCCTAACGCATGCGCACGGATGATCATCCAACACGCAAGGACATCTACATGCTACTCATCTCACACATACTCGTGGTGTAACTGTGTCGAGGTATATGCGATACACTACAAACGGTAGTCCCTTAACTCTATGTCCATATGCAAACAAAGGATAATAAGTAAAGTAATGCTACTATCACTGAACATACAATAAATAAGGAACTGTAAATAATAGTATAGCTAGAAATAAATGAACAGTGATATGCAAATAACTAAAATGCAAACTTAAGTATAAACAGTAAATTATGGCAAGGTATCTTGCATGGTGTGTTGCCTGGTGTGGTGCGAGGATCCAACAAGTCCAGATTTGTCCAATAGCCATGGTCGATGTGTGAGGGTCCAAAATTCAAGAGAAAAATAGAAACGAGTGATTAGTCACGATCGAAGGTGATGGAGAGAAATTCTTGTAACGCCCCAGAACCAGAATATTGGAGAGCGGGGGCGTACATAGCCAGCTACGTATATTGAAGTGCAACCTACCTCGCTATACGGTCACGGCTGTCCAGATAGATGAGGGTTTAACTACAAGCCAGCAGTCTCCTATGGTCATGAACAAGCCTATTGTCTCAATCTCAAGCAATCAATAACAGTTTATAAGATGTCAGAGCACCAAATATATAATAGCAAGACGTCCCATACATTACATACTTGGATGATCATGAAGCTAGTCGTACAAAATGTCAAGACTAGCAAGAGTTTCAGTCATACATGATTAACCCTAGGATTTGTCAATCATGTTACAGCCCGTAGGCAGACAGTAATTAAAGGTACAGTACGAGCTAACACGTGCTCGTCGGCTAAACACCTCAAAGAATAATTTTACAATAAAGTGGAAGAACAAAAGAAACCCACTCGTTGTCAGGGTTACGCCTGGTGGTTACCATCTGGCTGGAAGATAGGTAGATCCTCTGGAGCTGCTCCGATATTTGGCCATACAAAACTAGCTGGGTCAGACCCCAGAAAGAGCAAGTGTCACAAAGGAGGCTTCATTTAAGAACTAAAACCAGCACATTATAAATGAATATTAAAGATAATTATAAAGATACTGATAATAACAGGGGCAACAATAATGAATTGAGTACGAGAAAACCATTCAAGTAGCCAGATCGCAACCCTTAAACCAAACAAGGACCGGGGTTGCAACCCTTCACCTGAATAGAAACCCGTCTCAAATACTGCTGGTAAAGTAAAACATGATGAGCTTGACATAGGGTGAAGTAAGACAATAAATGAAGAGAGGATAAAGAACTACTCCGGGAGCCAGGTTACAACCCTTAAACCAAACAAAGACCGGGGTTGTAACCCTTCGCCTGAACAGAATCTTGCCCCTGATCTTTATTGTTAAGGCAAGCATAGGTAATCATGTCATGTCACAATCTTGTAAAATATGACGAGCATGACACGGGGTGCAATAGGACAATAAACGAGAAGAGGACACAGAACTGTTCCGGGAGCCAGGTTACAACCCTTAAACCAAACAAGGACCGGGGTTGTAACCCTTCGCCTGAACAGAACTGGTCTCCTGATCATTATTGTTAAGGTAAGCATAAGTAATCAGGACGATATATGATAAGATAACCATAGGACTATTCAGATAGTCAAGTTACAACCCTTAAACCAAACAAGGACCGGGGTTGTAACTCTTCATCTGAACGGAACTTGGTTTCTCATCATTTATCGATAAGTAAAGCACAAGGAGTCAGGTAACGATACAATCTTGTACAGGATCAGGACAAACTAGACTGGGCTAGACTCCATCCAATCAATCACGGCCAAGCAATGAGTACGGCTTGATACTTTAACTAACTAGGGTTATCACAGGCCAAGTTACTAGCAAGATGCAATAAGATTATTCCAACATCCACAAGCCCTGCAGACCATCCAGGTTATCCAGGTCGAATATCCATCCCTGATAGGGGCAACACTTCACAGTGTGCTGGAAATGTGTCCTACTCATCGGCAGGCTACAAGTCCACTCGAGCGCCCAGATAACGGGATTGCCTGTAGCGGGGAAATCTCTTCATGACTACTGATTTATTCTAGTTATTAGCCTTAGTCAATTTTCAGTAGATACCCCTGACCGTGGTATTCAGGGGTCCCCGTCCTAGACATGATGCAAGATAATACTGATTTATTGTACAAATACAATCGTCCACGGTGTCCAAACCATTTATTATAGTCATGTCATGTAAGCCGACACAACAGTCTTTCAATAGTTTCCATCATGCTTGCTTGTCATATCCTGTCATGTCATGTCATGTTTACTCCACGCCATGCCATGTATCATTATTGATCCGGTCACATCGCTTAACCCGTGCTTGTCAAGTCATGAAAAAGTACAAGGCCTAGAAAGACAATTGGATACATAAGGGCTCAAAGCTCTACACGAGTGAGCCTCTATGCTAGGCCAAGGGCCTCAAGCGTAGAGTGGCTCTACGCTAGCACGAGCAAGGGTGCACGTGGGAGGTGTTTTACGCTAGCTGGGCTTTACGCAAGCGAGAGTATACGCGCGTAAGATTTTACGCGAGTAGAATTCTACGCACGCAAACTCCCGAGTGAAACTCTACGCGAGTGAAACTCTACGCGAGGGAGCTCTACGCGAGTGAAACTCTACGCGAGGAAACACTCAGGCAAAACTTACGCTCGCGAGAGTCTACTCGAGCCAGGGGTTTTACGCGAGCACGATTTTACGCGAGCAGGAGAGCCCCGAGCGTAAATTTTGTAGGAACTTAGCGTAAAACGGAGTACGCTGGCACGCAATTACGTGGGCATAAAAGGCTAAAATAACACGCTGATACGTAAAACGTGGGCGTAAAGGCTAATCACTACGCTAACACGTTAGAACGTGTGCGTAAAACTTCGTCTTCTCCCCATGGCCAAGACAAGCGTGCGTAAAAGCTCAGGAACTTGAGGAACTCTATCTCGGCCAAGACTTGGTGAAGTCCGGCCATCCCAAAACAAAACTTACGTAAAATCAGAATGCCTACTACAAGGAACTCTTAGTTTTCGAAAACAAGCCATTTTAGTAGATCAAAACCAAGAAGATCAAAATGCTAGAAACTTAGGTCTACATGGAATGAGCCATGGAATTTGAAAATACTAAGTACTAAAGTGGCTTAGAATCTTATGGAGAAGAAAATGGAACAATAAAATTGAGTTCCTCCATGAAGCAAGTTGCACTTGCCTAAACCTCTCTCTGGTAGGTGAGGAGAGTAATGGTGAGAAAGAAGAAGTAATGGAGAAGAAGTAATAAGGAGAGAGAGTGTTGGGCGGCTATTAAAGGAAGGGTGAGGGGGTAGGTGGGGGTTGGTTCACATGAAATCCAAGCCATGCCGAACCAAGCCACCTAACTGAACCAAGCAAAATAAAATGCCGAAATAAACCATGCAATATACGTACACGTATACCAAAATACGTAATACGAACCACGGTCGTTACAATTGCGGAGACAATATACATACTAATTTTTAGAAAATATTTTTATAAGTAGTTTTATATGTAAAATCGTTTAAGTTTAACAACCATAATTTACTAGTAAAATATTTTATTTAAATACTTGAAATATGTATAATAATTTGGAACCCGTAATTTATTTATCCAAAATAATTATAAGATAATTATGTTGAAAATCTAGAAGAATTCATAATTATGTCGAGGTATAATTTTTGTCAAATATACTTTAGGTCAATTTTTTTTTAGAATAGATAGAAAGTAATATAGAGTAAAAATTCTGGATTTTCAACTAAACTTTAAAATAGATAAAACCCAAAAGAATATTTTTCATCAATATAATTTAGACATAAAAAATATCTACAATTACTTAGTTAATAAACTCTAATCTATAACATATACATGTTTGAGAACTTACACTCTGTTTATATAAGAAAATATTAGTGACTCATATAAGCTGTTTCTTCTTTCTTTAAGGCCAATAGGAAATATCAATAGAAAGGGAAAAGGAGGAGGTGAGAGAGGGAATCATTAGAGGACAAAAATTTAAAGAAAGAGGAAGTCGAAGAAGAAGAGGAAGTGAATACTTAAGAAGGGGGCTCCGGCAATGAGAAAGCCCCTCCGGCGGTTGTGCGTGCTGGTGACGCACGCGGAGGGAGCGGATGGCAGGGATGGCTCCGATCGGGGGTGTCGCGCCGGCGAGATCCGGTGAAGGTGGCCGCGGTCGCGACGAAGGGGCTCCATTCATCGGGAGAGAGGGGCAGCGGTCGTCGCCCGCAGCGCGCCTGGGGAGGTAGCGGCGGCGCGGGGTACTCGCACACGCGCTCGACTAAGGGCAGAGGACGGCGGCGGCTCCGGTCGCGAGCTGGCGGCAACGGTCGATCCCCGTTGATGTCGCCGTGTCACGGTGTATTACAACCGGGGGCAGCGACTCAGGCTCGAGAACGACGGCGATCGAGGTTAGGTAAGTATTTTCCCTTTCCTTCATCTATAGCGTGGTGTCGCCGGATTTCGGCGATGGTGGTGGCAAAGATGGTGGTAGCGTTGTCGAAAAGTACGGGGTGATGGTGGTTATTTTGGTGACAGTGGTGGTGTTGTTAGGCTGTGGCCGATGATGGCCGCGACGGTAGGTTGGTTGGGATGATGGTGGCGGTGGTATTAGTATTGGTGGTCAGAGGATGACAGAGGAAGAGATGGGGGTGATGGCGGCAATGGTTTGGCAGAGGCGAGGCCGACGTGGAGGTTTGGATGAGAGTTGAAGGGTGGTCTGGATCGGGGAGATGTGTCCGGGATTGACGGACACGGTGTTGGAAAAATTGTATATGTAAAAGTAAGAATATAGTGGATGGAAATAGCACGGACACGATGCACGGGGGTTGGGTTGTGGTAGTGAATTTTGGAGTTTTGGAATGGTGATAGAAAAAAAAGAGTATGGGGCCTCTCCTTATATAGGAGATGAAGGCTCATAGCTGGATAAGGACTAGGACGAATTGAAATTCTCCATTAGATAATTCCTTTCTATTCGATTCGATCCAAATCCATATAGATAAAACCCATTTTTATTTATTTAAAGCTATTTTACGATAAAGCCAAAATCCCATATTATCTTTTCCAATTCAAATTGTCATAGTTAATAAAATATTAAATCAAACAAGATTTTAAATATCTTTTTCATAATTACTAACATATAATAATATTTAATTTCGAAAATCAATATTTATATACATGAATTAAATTCATGTATCTCTTATAAATCTAGAATAGTATGTAGAAAACTTTCTTTCTAAATTACCGTTAACTAATAGACTTTCTATAATAAAAATAAAGTTTTTGGAAATTTCGCAATGCAATGTTTTGTGCAATTTTTAGTAATAAAATAAATAAATTAATTAATAAAAATATTTATTACCTTTTATTTGAAAGCTATATTTCTATATAAAAATGTTTTCTAAAAATATGTACCTCGCTCATATTCGCGCTCGCCGAGCTAATACGAAAAATGCAAATGCGCATGCGACGTATAATACGAAGTACAAATTAATAATTTATTATTATTATTTTTTAAAAATGAAGTAGAAATTTAGGGGGTTTACATCCTACCCAACTTAAAAAAATTTCGTCCTCGAAATTTAGGAATAATTAGGGTAGATAGGGTTGGGGTGGTAGGAAGGGCTGATCGATAAGAAATTTGATGAGGTTTCTCGGCGAGGAGGAAAAGATATGCACAAAAAATAATTAATTCAGAATAATTGTAAATTTGAACAAGTAGGAAAAATAAATTCACGGTATTGTTTAGAAGAGAGTCAAAGCATGACAAGCCATCGAAGTTTAAGTTTAATCAATACCACCATTGATTTTCATATGTGTCACCTAATAGGTTAATAACTTTCTCGACCAAATTTAGGATCAACAATTCAGTACTTTTACCTTTGTCATGATCTATGAATCGTCAGTATCGTCTTTATAATAAGAAGATCTGACTTCTTCTTATGATTTATATCCCCATAAACTTAAATTCTCTTAAGCTACCTTTTCTTTTCTTCATAAAATTTTGAACTTCAATTATTTCACTTTTTTCAAAATATTAAACCCAATATCTCATATAAGCCCAAAAAGTTGAAGTCAAAAATCTCGAATATACTTCTTCTCCAACATTTATATATATGTACTAAAATAAATTTTTGTCGTTCATACTCTTCTGAAAGTAGGTATTCAACAAATCTTTGGGTAATAAATCAACTTTCTCTTTGTAGTCATCCTTAATGTACCAAAACAAAATATACCACCTTCAATATTTGCTAAATCTCGACGGCTAATGCATCAATCAAAAGTGTACCGTCCATTGATCATATCTCCATAACCAATATTTTATTATGAACTTTTCCCTCCATTTGTTAGTGTCTTCCTCGAAAATTGGAATTTAACAATCTTTTAAATTATGATGGAAAAAATAGAACTGGTCTTAAATTCATATCAATAATCCCCTTTGAACGTATTCCTTAAAACATCAAAATATAAGAACTTGTACTCAAGGTTTGATTAACTATTTATCGTCAACTGTGGAGTCTATTTACCTTTGATTAATATTACATTCCTTCCATTGGCCACCTATTTTCAATTATCCCATCTTACGTATACTTCGTAACCTCATAATCACACCATATTTATTTAACCATACTACTATTCTCCTTTGTGGGGTTTTCTAATCCAATCTCCTTCTAACTGTAGGGTGTCACGGTTTGATTTCATCTTCGCCTAAGGAAATCATACAAGAAACAAGGTTGCATAAACTACGGAGAAATCATAGTGAAATATGAGTGAAGCAATTTAATTGGAATGGAGAAAAGTAAGTGTTGCTAATATTGCATGAAGAGTAAAAGGTGTTATGGGTCTAAGTAAATCAAGATAATACAAGATAAGGGTCAAGCAATCAAGATAAAATACAGAGTTAAGCATTTAAGTAATCAAGTAGTTCACAATCATATATTTGGCCGAAGATTTGAGTCGAGGTTGAGCCCGTATCTGAAGTCAGAAGAAACTATGTTATTATGGTAGGGTTTATAGTTTAGTCTTTATGACCCGAAAGTCGCATCATAAAAATAGAGTACAAGGGAACGTGTTTTAGTGGGACATGATACGTCCACATGAAGGTGGAGTCGTTTAGGTCTTACATATGAAATTTGTTGGAGGGAAAAGTCTAGTGTTGTGCTCCAAATATCAAAGCCACGATAGGGACACCAAAAGATCTAAAATAGAAAGTGGGTTTTCATGGGGTACTAATTAATGCACCAAAATAAAAAGGTTAAAGCACAAAATAAAGATAATTAAGGAAATCTTGTAGATCAAGGTAAAATAAGTTAGAGATACGGCTTCTAGAGAGAAGATAGTCTCTTAGATGGTACATGGTCAAGGGAAAGATTCTAATCATTTCTAAGTTTTCAATAATTTGATGGTCATGATAAAAGGTCTAGATTTGAGGGAAGGTCGAGTGGGTTAAGGTTGAGATATGATCACATAGTTTAGTAGATGACTAACTATACTTGAGTATTTACAACTATCATGGCCATGGGTGATATGTCACTAATGTCGACTATTCTATCTCATTTTGGCTACCTTGGTTGTCCATCATTATAATTCTAACTTCTTGAACTCGAGCCTTCACAAAAATTTAAAAAAAATCTACCATAATTTCTATTCATTCTAAATCGTCCAACATAATCATAACTTAAAATGTAATTTCCTTTAATCAATCTAAAATAACTTTTCATCATATCATTACTAACTTTTCCCAAACTTGTAATAAAACTCAATATTCAAATAATTCTATCAGTCGTCAACTTTTTTTTTTTACTAAACTTCCATAAAATCATTGCTAAACAAAAATTTAAAATTTCTCAAATAACCTCGAGATAACTCTTAGCATATCATAACCAACCCAAAACGTAAGCTCAAGTTTTAAATAGTCTTATCAATCATGATTCAAACAAAAATTGAGCATTTAAAATAAATCCTGGGATTGATTCTATATCTTTCAAAATTTATATCTAAACTTCCAATAAGTCACAACCATTCTAAAACCTTCAAAAGCCAAAAATCCCCCTTTTTTAATATCCATAATCAAGGCTTTAAACTCGAAATCTAAATATCTAAATAACTTTACAATTCATAGATCATATGACACAATTTAATTCAAGAAAACATTTTACCAAAATTTATCAATCGTCCTAAAAGTTTGGTCAATTGTAAATCTTACTTCAACATTTAAAAATTTAAGATCCTTTTCAAGTCAAATTTTATATCCATCTAAAGATGTATAGCTATAACTCAATAATTCATAAATATTTCCAAAGACCTTCAAAAATTAAATCGATTTGTTTTCTCGATCTAGCTATCATCTTGTGTATACCACCTTGTAATATCAAAATAAAATTTCCACTATCCTTTGAAGGCGGTAATGTGCTACTACCCAACTTGGAATTAGCTAATCCTTAATGTCATACTTTTAGGAAAATGTCTTTATAACTCAAATAAGACCCCAATGCATACCAATTGTCAATATAATCTTTCTAGCCGTGGGTTTGACCTATAAGCATATAATAGTGTAGTCAACTTCCTAACTGTCACTAAGCACGAAAATTAAGAATTTACGGTAGAAAGAGTTCAAGCAGGATGCAAATCAAAAATGGTAACGAGAGTTCGAAACTTGAAACAAGGAAGGAGGTCAGGCTTGTGGATGGGATCCTAAACTCTATTCCTATATGCAGGCTCACATCGGTACAGTAACGTAACCGAAGTGATAAACTCGACCTGCATAGGCCACCACAAAAACATGTAACGCTCCAGTCCCAAAAATAGAAAGACTAGAACGTAATCATGCCAGCTGTATACATACGAAGTACGCTCCAATGTATAGAAACCTTGAATGTATACATAAGCTGTAAAATACAGTAATCCAAGACTAAATCTCATCCACCATGAAAAGAATAATAATATAAAATCAACTTGAATAATTATGGTTCAATCGTTGGGCGGAGACAAATCCAATACCAACTAATTTAAATAAGGAAGAATTATACAAAGAAAATGATTTGGTCGAGCGAAGGAGATGACGATCCAAAAGCAACATCTCGAAGAATAGAGCGCAAGTCATGGCCTTGGCTAGAGCACCTGCAGAAATCATAAGACACACCTGGAGGGATAACCAGGTCCTCAAAGGGACGTAACCAGATACAATAAACATGTGTCACCCCCATTTCCTGTATTTCGTATTTATGCTCGTAATTTGATTTTGGCACGTATTTTATTTTCTTGACTTGCAGATTTTGGTTTCTCGTAAATGGGTTTGGACCATGGCTTGGTTTTATTTTGTGGAGTTGGTTTAGTTTGGTTTGGTTCATTATGAGTGGAATACTTTAACCTAGACTCTACCCTCAACACAACACAACCACCCTCATTATATCTCCACCAAACTTTCTCTCTCCTCTTTACTCTCCATTAATTTTCTTCTTCTTCCTTCTTCCACACAACTCCCCAACCCATTAGGCAAGTGCACCTTGCCATCAAATAAGCACCACTTTTTATTTGTCCATTAGCTAGATTAGGCCATGGAGAACAACTTTAGAACTTGACATTTTGTGATTTGGAGTTTCCTTTGTTCTAGATCTAGGTTTTTACTATTTTCGGATTTACATGGTTTTGATCTATTTAACTTTGATTTTTGTATGTTTTGATGCTTCCATGTGGAAGAGAATTCGATTTTACTCAAGTTAGAACTTGGAAAATCTAGATTTGGTTTTAATTTGGCTAAGTTATGAAGAATTGAAGTTCTTGGTGTTCTTGGACTTGCTCTCGGCCAGGAAGAACAGCCCTCTGCCTTGCGCTTTTTAGCGCATGGCCGATTGTGCACCCCTGGCCTGTGCTCCTTAGCGCATGGCCGATTGCGCAATCACTTAGCCAGTGCTTTGCGCTGTGCTGGATTGTGCTGGCGCAAGCTAGCCATGCGCAAGCCAGCCATGCACAAAGTAACCCCTACGCAATCGACCATTGCGCAATCCACCCCTGCGCAATCCTTCTGTGCGCAATCCACCCCTGCGCAATCCTCCTGTGCGCAATCCATCTGCTGCACAACTCACCCTGCGCACTTGGCACCCTGCGCAGTTGGTACCCTGCGCAACTCACCCTGCGCACTTGGCACCCTGCGCAGTACATACCCTGCACAACCTACTTGTCTATGATGAATTTGTTATTTCTTGATCTTGGCTCTTCTATAGTCCTATTTTATATATTTTACGCCCATTTTATATCCTTCCGCCTTTTGACATGAACTTGATTTTACTTAATATATTTGGAATGACTATTGTATATGGCCTGGTATGACAAGGAACTAGCATAACATGACAGTGACCCGTAGTGGTGCACTCCTGACATGACCAACTTGACTTGATAGTGGCCGTGGCGGCGCACTCCTGACTTGACTTGTAACTTGTAACTTGACTCGTATAATCAACTTGACACCGTGGGTGCTCCTGCTTGCTTGCTTGTACAATCCAGTTGTCTTGTCTCGTATCATGTCTAGGATGTGACTTCCTGGGTACCACGGCCAGGGACTCGTGCTAAATTGGATTAGGCTAATGATTAGACCAAACTAGAACATGGAGAATTCCCAGTCACAGGCAATCTCGTTATCTGGGCACTTTAATGGACTTGTAGCTTGCCGACGAGTAGAGCACATTTCCAGCACACTGTCATGTGTTGCACCCTCTAAGTCACCTAAGGGTACATTTGTCTCCCGGGCAATGTACCCACCTATAACTCTCAACCCGCGGAAGGATAACTGGATAGTCTGCAGGGCTTGGGACGGGGAGTTTCTCACTTGCATCTTGTTAGTAATTAGGCTTGTGATAACCCTAGTTAGTTAAAGTAGTAAGCCGTAGTACTTGCTTGGCCGATTGTGAATGGATGGTGTCCAGCCTTGTCTAAGTCTTGTCTAGCTCCAGTACCTGCTATCTCCTGAGCATGTTTGTTTTACTTATCTTAACGATAAATGAGTAGAGACAGTGAGCTATTCAGGCGAAGGGTTACAACCCCGGTCCTTGTTTGGTTTAAGGATTGTAACCTGGCTCCCGGAATAGTTCCACGTCCCTAGTCGTTTATCGCCCTGTGTACTTTACTACTACTTGTACTTCTTTTATTCTTATGTTCTGATATGCTGGCTTTTGTTCTTATTTGTGGCCTCCTTTGTGGCACTTGCTCTTTCTGGGGTTTGATCCAGCTGGTTTTGTGTGGCCAGATTTTGGAGCAGCTTCTGAGGATCTACTGAGCTTCCAGCCCAATTGTGACAACTAGACGGAACCCGGGCCAAGAGTGGGTTTTCCTTTTTGTTTCACCCACTTATATGTAAATTTATTCTTTTGAGGTGTTTAGCCGACGAGCACCTGTTAGCTCGATGCACATTTACTTACTGTCTGCCTACGGGCTGTAAACATGATTGACAAATCCTAGGGTTGATCATGTATGACTAAACTCTTGTTAGTCCCATCATTTTGTACGACTAGCTTCATGATCATCCAATATATAATATTTGGGACGCCTTATATATATATATTTGATGCTCTAACATCTTGTAACTCTGTTAATTGCTTGAGATTGAGACAATAGGCTTGACCTTAAGAGACTGCTAGCTTGTAGTAAACCCTCATATCTAGACAGCCGTGACCGTATAGTTGAGATGTATTCTAATTCAATATACGTAGCTGGCTATGTCTGCCCCCGCTCTCCAGTATTCTGGTTCTGGGGCGTGACATGGTTTTAGTGGTGGCCCATGCAGGTCTTGGCATTTAAGAAATGTGAGGGTTTATCGAATAGATGTCTCAATCAATATTCGTCCTTGATCTCTGCTCGTATCTTCAAATCCCTGAGAATCTCGACCTGATCACATTGCTTGTATCATTGATCTGTCCTGGTCCTTTCCTTACTGTTCCCTATGTCGTCTTCTTCAGCGGCATTACTCCCGGACCTGCCAACCAGCCAGAGGAAGCTCGACAAGCACCCCAGCGCCAGGAAGATCAAGCTCAGCACTCTGGAGTAGCCTCCCGAGTTATGCTTCCCGGAGGCTCGGAACCTCCAGTTCAGGCAGCTCCGCCCGCTCAACCAGCTAGACAGGATGAGGGACCTTTGGTAGGGCTTATCAGAGAACTGCTTGCATCCCAAGATCGTCGAGGCGACGCCTTGCACCAGGAAGTTCATGATGCACTAAACCGAGGAGGTCCCCAAGGGAATCAGGCGGCCAACAGTTTCAAGCGCTTGAACCCTCCGTTCTTTGACGGTAGTGAAGATGCGATTGCCGCGGACGCTTGGCTTCAGGATACCGAGGTGGTTCTAGAAGCAGCTAGGACACCTGAGAATGAGAAGGTAGCGGTGGTACGCCTACAGTTGTTAGACTTGGCTCGCGATTGGTGGGCAGCTCAGGCCATGGGATTAGCAGCACCAGTCACTTGGGCGACGTTCAGAGAGAGGTTCCAGACAAAGTACTTCGATGCGGTGGCCCGGTACGACCTGCAGACCAGATTCACCAACTTGAAGCAAGGAGGCAGGACGGTCGATGGCTATGCGACCGAGTTTTCCAGGCTGAGTAGGTTCGCCCCCACCTTGGTGGCAACCGAATTCGATAGGGCCCAGCGGTTCCAGCAGAGACTGCTTTTAGAGATATTATTGGCTGTGGAGCAGTTCGAGCACCAGACGTTCGATACAGTGTTGAAGGCAGCAATGAGGCATGAGTATACCTCCCGAAGAATTGTGGACAGGACCGGAGGCAGGAAGCGGTCCCACAACCAGATGCACCAATCTTCAGCTCCAGCCCCGGCAGCTAAGGGTATAACCATTGGAACTCCGAGGCGGGCGGCCTCAGTGACGTCGGTTCAGCATTCTACCCCGACGTATCCGCAGCAGCAGAAGCAGAAGCAGTCTTCCGTGGTGGGATGTTCTCATTGCAGGAAGCCGGGCAATATAGTGGCAGAGTGTCGTAGGGCACAGGGATTGTGCCTGGCTTGTGGAGGAGCAGACCACCAGATAGGGACCTGCCCGAATAGGGGAGGTCCATCATCATCCAACCTTTCTAGTTCTTCGATGAGAGGACCAGCCCCAGTTCCAGTCCAGCAGCAGCAGCAGTACCCGAGGCTATTGTTGCCTCAGGCCCAGGCCTTTCAGCAGCAGAACCAGCAGCAGATCACCCAGGCTCCAGCACAGAACCGACAGAGGGGTTTCCAGCAGAGAGGACCCGCAGCTAGAGGTCAGGCTATGATGATGACCATGGAAGAAGAAGTTGCACCAGGTGAGGTAGTGGCAGGTACTATTCTCGTCAACACCTTTCCAGCATCTGTATTATTTGATTCTGGTGCATCGTATTCATTTATGTCTGCACGATTCGCGACACGGATAGGATTGGAGCCCGAGTCATTATCAGTGAGGCTCAATATACTTACTGGTAATGGTCTTATGGGAGTAGATCGAGTATTTTTCTCGTGTCGGATCGTAGTTAGCGGTAGAGAGTTTCCCGCTAGGCTCATAGAGTTCCCTATGGCAGACTATGATGTAGTCCTAGGCATGGATTGGTTGAGGAACCATTATGCTAGGATAGACTGCCATGTTGGCAGAGTTGTCTTTAGTATTCCCGGAGAGCCAGAGTTTTCATTTTCCAGAGGCACAGTAGAGCCATCTTCTCCAGTATTGCGGATGGCAGTAGCAGCGGTGCAGTTGCCCCAGATAGTTGAAGAGTTTCCAGATGTCTTCCCAGAGGAACTTCCAGGGATGCCACCAGAGCGGGAGATCGAGTTCACCATTGACTTGATTCCCGGGACAGCACCAGTATCAGAGCGAGTCTACAGAATGGCGCCTTCAGAGTTGGAGATTTTGTACAAGATGATTGAAGAACTCAGGACCAAGGGATTTATTCGTGCAAGTGGATCGCCTTGGGGAGCCCCGATGCTTCTTGTGAAAAAGAAGGATGGTACGTCCAGGCTATGTGTTGATTATCGTACCTTGAACTCAGTGACAATCAAGAACAGATACCCTCCCCCGAGGATAGATGACTTGTTTGATCAACTCAAAAGGGCTTCAGTTTTCTCGAAGATAGACTTACGGTCAGGATACCACCAGATCAGAGTCAGAGAGCAGGACATCCCGAAGACGGCGTTCAGATCTAGGTACGGGCATTGGGAGTTTTTAGTTATGCCCTTTGGAGCGACCAATGCGCCGGCAGTGTTCATGGACCTCATGAACCGTATTTTCATGCCTTACTTGGATCAGTTTGTGATAGTGTTCCTTGATGACATCCTGGTCTACAGCAAGAGTGAAGCAGAGCACGAGCAGTATCTCAGAGTTGCCCTCCAGATTCTCAGAGAGCACCAGTTGTACGCCAAGTTCAGTAAATGCGAGTTCTGGCTCGATCGCATTTCGTACTTAGGTCACATCATTACCAGAGGAGGAGTGGAAGTGGATCCCCAGAAGATTGTGGCTATCGAGGCATAGCCAGTACCCAGCTCAGTGGCAGAAGTTCGCAGCTTTCTTGGATTGGCCGGCTACTACCGACGGTTCGTCTCAGATTTTGCAAGGATTTCAGTGCCGATGACCCAGTTGACCCGCAAGGATGTACCGTTCGTTTGGACAGCAGAATGCCAGGAATCATTTGAGAAGTTGAAGCGAGGTTTGATAACGGCTCCCATTCTCACCCTTCCAGATGGGACCGGAGGATTCACAGTTTATTACGACGCTTCAGGCAGAGGATTGGGATGTGTTTTGATACAGCATGGGAAGGTAATTGCTTATGCGTCACGTCAACTCCGTGATCATGAGAAGAATTACCCGACCCACGACTTGGAGCTAGCAGCAGTAGTGTTTGCACTTAAGTTGTGGAGGCACTTCTTGTACGGAGACATAGTGGAGATATTCACTGATCATAAGAGCCTGAAGTATGTTTTCACCCAGAAGGATCTTAATATGCGGCAGACAAGATGGCTCGAGCTACTGGTGGACTACGATGTGGATTTGCAGTATCATCCAGGGAAGGCCAACGTTGTAGCAGATGCGTTGAGCCGGAGAGCCGGAGTTTATTTCCTGACGGGCAACCAGAGCTATTGGCGGATCTTCAGAAGATGGGAATTGAAGTGGTTCTTCCTTCCAATATGGCCTTGATGGCCAGCCTACAGATTCAGTCCACCATAGTTGAGAGGATCCGGACAGCACAGTTAACAGATTCCAAGATTCGGCGGCTCAGAACAGAGTGTGAAGCAGGAAGAAGGCCAGAGTTATGTATTCATGAGGACGGTACACTTCGACACGGCACGCGTCTTTGTGTACCCAGTAGAGATATCAGACAGGAAGTCATGGCAGAGGCTCACAGTTCGCAGTACTCCATTCACCCAGGCGGCACGAAGATGTACAGAGATATTCGTCAACACTTTTGGTGGAATGGTATGAAGAGGGAGATAGCCCGGTATGTCTCTCGATGTTTGGTTTGCCAACAGGTCAAGGCTGAACATCAGAGGCCAGCTGGACTTCTTCAACCTTTACCGATCCCAGAATGGAAATGGGAGCACATAACCATGGATTTCGTGACTGGGTTACCCAGATCTCCGGCAGGCAGAGATGCTATTTGGGTCATTGTGGACAGGCTTACCAAGGTGGCACACTTTCTTCCATTTAGAGTTGGACAGTCGACGGCGCAGCTAGCAGAGATGTATCTCAGGCAGATCGTCAGACTTCACGGAGTGCCAGTCAGCATAGTATCAGACAGGGATACGAGATTCACATCGCACTTCTGGCGCAGTCTTCATCAAAGTTTGGGGACTCGTCTCAAGTTCAGCTCAGCGTATCATCCGCAGACAGATGGGCAGTCAGAGCGTACTATACAAACTCTCGAAGATATGTTGCGGGCATGTACCCTTGACTTTGGTGGTTCGTGGGAGGATCACCTGCACCTGGTGGAATTCTCGTACAACAATAGTTTCCAGGCCAGTATCCAGATGGCACCCTTCGAGGCTCTGTATGGCAGGAAGTACAGATCCCCGTTAGCATGGGACGATGTCGGAGAGAGGCAGATGCTCGGTCCAGAACTGATTTCTCAGACAGTTGAAGTGGTCAGGAGAGTCAGAGATCACCTCCAAGTTGCTCAGGATCGCCAGCGCCATTGGGCCGATGCTCATCGGCGTCCCTTAGAATTTGCTGTCGGCGACCATGTATTCCTTAGGATCTCGCCTACCCGTGGCGTCATTCGTTTTGGCGTACGGGGAAAGCTTAGTCCTAGGTATATAGGGACGTTCGATATTCTAGAGCGAGTAGGTGATGTGTCCTATCGTCTCGCTCTTCCGCCATCGTTAAGTGAGGTGCATGATGTATTCCATGTGTCCCAATTACGACGGTATATCCCGGACCCGAGCCATATCCTAGATCATTCGGAATTGGTTGTTGGTACCAACCTTTCGTATGAGGAGAGGCCCGTGTCTATTTTGGACCGGAGGGAAAAGATGCTCAAGAACAAGACTATTAACTTAGTCCGTGTTGCTTGGGGTCATCACTCTCTAGGTGAGTCAACGTGGGAGCGTGAGGACGATATCCGATCGCGATATCCCTACCTGTTTGACTCGTAAGGTATAATGTCTTCCTTGTGCCTTACGCTTTCCCTTCCTTGCTTGCATTGTATGATTGTATGATTGAACTGCTTAGTGTAGCTTGCCTGTGCTTAGTATAGCTTGTCGTGGCAATCTCTAGCTCCTTGATTAAATTCCGAGGACGGAATTCTTTGAAGGTGGGTAGAGTTGTCACCCCCATTTCCTGTATTTCGTATTTATGCTCGTAATTTGATTTTGGCACGTATTTTATTTTCTTGACTTGCAGATTTTGGTTTCTCGTAAATGGGTTTGGACCATGGCTTGGTTTTATTTTGTGGAGTTGGTTTGGTTTGGTTTGGTTCATTATGAGTGGAACACTTTAACCTACACTCTACCCTCAACACAACACAACCACCCTCATTATATCTCCACCAAACTTTCTCTCTCCTCTTTACTCTCCATTAATTTTCTTCTTCTTCCTTCTTCCACACAACTCCCCAACCCATTAGGCAAGTGCACCTTGCCATCAAATAAGCACCACTTTTTATTTGTCCATTAGCTAGATTAGGCCATGGAGAACAACTTTAGAACTTGACATTTTGTGATTTGGAGTTTCCTTTGTTCTAGATCTAGGTTTTTACTATTTTCGGATTTATATGGTTTTGATCTATTTAACTTTGATTTTTGTATGTTTTGATGCTTCCATGTGGAAGAGAATTCGATTTTACTCAAGTTAGAACTTTGAAAATCTAGATTTGGTTTTAATTTGGCTAAGTTATGAAGAATTGAAGTTCTTGGTGTTCTTGGACTTGCTCTCGGCCAGGAAGAACAGCCCTCTGCCTTGCGCTTTTTAGCGCATGGCCGATTGCGCACCCCTGGCCTGTGCTCCTTAGTGCATGGCCGATTGTGCAATCACTTAGCCAGTGCTTTGCGCTGCGCTGGATTGCGCTGGCGCAAGCTAGCCATGCGCAAGCCAGCCATGCGCAAAGTAACCCCTGCGCAATCGACCATTGCGCAATCCACTCCTGCGCAATCGACCATTGCGCAATCCACCCCAGCGCAATCCTCCTGTGCGCAATCCACCCCTGCGCAATCCTCCTGTGCGTAATCCATCTGCTGCACAACTCACCCTGCGCACTTGACACCCTGCGCAGTTGGTACCCTGCGCAACCCACCCTGCGCACTTGGCACCCTGCGCAGTACATACCCTGCACAACCTACTTGTCTATGATGAATTTGTTATTTCTTGATCTTGGCTCTTCTATAGTCCTATTTTATATTAGTATTTTATTAGGTATTTTACGTCCATTTTATATCCTTACGCCTTTTGACATGAACTTGATTTTACTTAATATGTTTGGAATGACTATTGTACATGGCTTGGTATGACAAGGAACTAGCATAACATGACAGTGACCCGTAGTGGTGCACTCCTGACATGACCAACTTGACTTGATAGTGGCCGTGGCGGCGCACTCCTGACTTGACTTGTAACTTGTAACTTGACTCGTATAATCAACTTGACACCGTGGGTGCTCCTGCTTGCTTGCTTGTACAATCCACTTGTCTTGTCTCGCATCATATCTAGGACGTGACTTCCTGGATACCACGGCCAGGGACTCGCGCTAAATTGGATTAGGCTAATGATTAGATCAAACTAGAACATGGAGAATTCCCAGTCACAGGCAATCTCGTTATCTGGGCGCTTTAATGGACTTGTAGCTTGCCGACGAGTAGAGCACATTTCCAGCACACTGTCATGTGTTGCACCCTCTAAGTCACCTAAGGGTACATTTGTCTCCCGGGCAATGTACCCACCTATAACTCTCAACCCGCGGAAGGATAACTGGATAGTCTGCAGGGCTTGGGACGGGGAGTTTCTCACTTGCATCTTGTTAGTAATTAGGCTTGTGATAACCCTAGTTAGTTAAAGTAGTAAGCCGTAGTACTTGCTTGGCCGATTGTGAATGGATGGTGTCCAGCCTTGTCTAAGTCTTGTCTAGCTCCAGTACCTGCTATCTCCTGAGCATGTTTGTTTTACTTATCTTAACGATAAATGAGTAGAGACAGTGAGCTATTCAGGCGAAGGGTTACAACCCCGGTCCTTGTTTGGTTTAAGGATTGTAACCTGGCTTCCGGAATAGTTCCACATCCCTAGTCGTTTATCGCCCTGTGTACTTTACTACTACTTGTACTTCTTTTATTCTTATGTTCTGATATGCTGGCTTTTGTTCTTATTTGTGGCCTCCTTTGTGGCACTTGCTCTTTCTGGGGTTTGACCCAGCTGGTTTTGTGTGGCCAGATTTTGGAGCAGCTCCCGAGGATCTACTGAGCTTCCAGCCCAATGGTGACAACTAGACGGAACCCGGGCCAAGAGTGGATTTTCCTTTTTGTTTCACCCACTTATATGTAAATTTATTCTTTTGAGGCGTTTAGCCGACGAGCACCTGTTAGCTCGATGCACATTTACTTACTGTCTGCCTACGGGCTGTAAACATGATTGACAAATCCTAGGGTTGATCATGTATGACTAAACTCTTGCTAGTCCTATCATTTTGTACGACTAGCTTCATGATCATCCAATATGTAATATTTGGGATGCCTTATATATATATATATTTGATGCTCTAACATCTTGTAACTCTGTTAATTGCTTGAGATTGAGACAATAGGCTTGACCTTAAGAGACTGCTGGCTTGTAGTAAACCCTCATATCTAGACAGTCGTGACCGTATAGTTGAGATGTATTCTATTTCAATATACGTAGCTGGCTATGTCTGCCCCCGCTCTCCAGTATTCTGGTTCTGGGGCGTGACAACATGCCATATAAATACTGAATATAAAATATGCCACAAACAAAAGTAAGTGACAAGACAACAATAAGGTAATCTAACTATACTAAAGTGAACATGCAGTTGAGAAACAATTTTTTCGACGCATGAGCCCTGGCTGTAAATGGGATCGGCATAGTCCCCATATAGGGCACCAGAGGCCCACGTCCGTAACGTTCGAAGATCGTCAGAGGGCATCATGTGCAAGGGGCTACGTCCATTACGCTCTGAAAAACGTCAGAGGGCACCTGGAGCCTGCGTCTCCGGAGTAACGCACAGGTAATCAGGGAAGCGCAAAGAAGCCCATACGTCAGGTACTATTCTTCCCACCTAATGCTCTTATTTAAGTCGCATCCACGACCATATACCTCTACTAACTGCTAAGACTCCTAACATTCCTCTATTAGCAGTTAGCCCTGACGCATGCGCGCGGGTGATCAGCCAACACGCAAGGACATCTATATGCTACTCATCTCACACAAACTCGTGGTATAACTGTGTCGAGGTATATGCAATACACTACAAACGGTAGTCCCTTAATTCTAAGTCCATATGCAAACAAAGGATAATAAGTAAAGTAATGCTACTATCACTGAATAGGCAATAAATAAGGAACTGTAAATAATGGTATAGCTAGAAATAAATGAACAGTGATATGCAAATAACTAAAATGCAAACTTAAATATAAATAGTAAATTATGGCAAGTTATCTTGCCTGGTGTGGTGCGAGGATCCAACAAGTCAAGTTTTGCCCAATAGCCATGGTCGATGTGTGAGGGTCCAAAATTCAAGAGAAAAATAGAAACGCGTGATTAGTCACGATCGAAGGTGATGGGGAGAAATTACGGAGACAATATATATACTAATTTTTAGAAAATATTTTTATAAGTAGTTTTATAAGTAAAATTGTTTAAGTTTAACAACCATAATTTACTAGTAAAATATTTTATTTAAATACTTGAAATATGAATAATAATTTGGAACCCGCAATTTATTTATCCAAAATAATTATAAGATAATTATGTTAAAAATCTAGAAGAATTCATAATTATGTCGATGTATAATTTTTGTCAAATATACTTTAGGTCAATTTTTTTTTTAGAATAGATAGAAAGTAATATAGAGTAAAATTTTTGGATTTTCAACTAAACTTTAAAATAGATAAAACCCAAAAGAATATTTTTCATCAATATAATTTAGACATATAAAATATCTGTAATTACTTAGTTAATAAACTCTAACCTATAACATAAACATGTTTGAGAACTTACACTCTATTTATATAAGAAAATATTAGTGACTCATATATTTAACAACTACAGCTGTTTCTTCTTTCTTTAAGGCCAATAGGAAATATCAATAGAAAGGGAAAAGGAGGAGGTGAGAGAGGGAATCACTAGAGGACAAAAATTTAAAGAAAGATGAAGTCGAAGAAGAAGAGGAAGTGAATACTTACGAAGGGGGCTCCGGCAAGGAGAAAGCCCCTCTGGCGGTTGTGCATGCTGGTGACGCGCGCGGAGGGAGCGGATGGCAGGGATGGCTCCGATCGGGGGTGTCGTGCCGGCAAGATCCGGGGAAGGTGGTCGCGGTCGCGACGAAGGGGCTCCATTCATCGGGAGAGACGGGCGGCGGTCGTCGCTCGCAGCGGGCCTGGAGAGGTGGCGACGGCGCGGGGTACTCGCGCATGCGCCCGACTGAGGGCAGAGGACGGCGGCGGCTGCGGTCGTGAGCTGGCAACAACGGTCGATCCCTGTTGTTGTCGCCGTGTCACGGCGTATTACAACCGAGGGGCAGCGACTCAGGCTCGGGAACGACGGCGATCGAGGTTAGGTAAGTGTTTTCTCCTTTCTTCCTCTGTAGCGTGGTGTCGCCGGATTTCGGCGACGGTGGTGGCAAAGTTGGTGGTGGTGTTGTCGAAAAGTACGGGGTGATGGTGGTTATTTTGGTGACGGAGGTAGTATTGTTAGGCTGTGGCCAGTGATGGCCATGACGGTAGGTTGGTTGGGATGATGGTGGCGGTGGTATTGGTATTGGTGGTCGGTGGATGACAGAGGAGGAGATGGAGGTGATGGCGGCAATGGTGTTGGCAGAGACGAGGCCGACGTGGAGGTTTGGATGAGAGTTGAAGGGTGGTCTTGATCGGGGAGATGTGTCCGGGATTGACGGACACGGTGTTGGAAAAATTATATATGTAAAAGTAAGAATATAGTGGATGGAAATAGCACGAACACGATGCACAGGGGTTGGGTTGTGGTAGTGAATTTTGGAGTTTTGGAATGCTGATGGAAAAAAAAAGAGTATGGGGCCTCTCCTTACATAGGAGGTGAAGGCTCATAGCTGGATAAGGACTAGGACGAATTGAAATTCTCCATTAGATAATTCCTTTCTATTCGATTCGATCCAAATCCATATAGATAAAACCCATTTTTATTTATTTAAAGCTATTTTACGATAAAGCCGAAATCCCATATTATCTTTTCCAATTCAAATTGTCATAATTAATAAAATATTAAATCAAACAAGATTTTAAATATCTTTTTCATAATTACTAACATATAATAATATTTAATTTTGAAAATCAATATTTATATACATGAATTAAATTCATGTATCTCTTATAAATCTAGAATAGTATGTAGAAAACTTTCTTTCTAAATTACCGTTAACTAATAGACTTTCTATAATAAAAATAATATTTTTGAAAAATTCGCAATGCGATGTTTTGTGCAATTTTTAGTAATAAAATAAATAAATTAATAAAAATATTTATTACCTTTTATTTGAAAGCTATATTTCTATATAAAATGTTTTCTAAAAATATGTACCTCGCTCATATTCGCACTCGCCGAGCAAATACGAAAAATGTAAATGCGCATGCGACATATAATACGAAGTACAAATTAATAATTTATTATTTTTTTATAAAAAAATGTAGTCGAAATTTAGGGGGTTTACAAAACTGTAACAATATGGTAGGCACATCACGATGCACACTACGATCGGATATGAGACACGTACTCTAAGGAATGCTACAAGACCATCTATTGTGAGTATGTTTTGTCTTTGTGGCAGAGACTCGAACTGAACTCCCGCTCATGTCACAAATTGTGCATATACGAAGGAATGTAATGCATCAATATCAAATAAAGTAGCTGCAGGAGGTGAGGCAACGAGAATGACACCTGCTACCACCTCGTCTGCTGCCAATATCTCCTCCATGGACATCATAAGTGCCTCGCCATACCTTTATTGACATGCTTCCCTGCCTCTTTGGTACCTCTGCCATTGACAATGGGCCAAACCAAACATTGTAGTGCTTGTTGCCTGAACTATTGGTTCTTAGTCGGCAACGAATGTTGAGCTGGTGCCTAAGCTGCTACTAGTGCTGGAGCCCTCTACGCGAAAGAAACTGGCATAAAAATTGTTCCTACTGCTGATGAACTTGCTGTCCTAATAAGCGGGTAAGAGCAAATCATATGATCAAATGATCCACATTTAAGACATTGGACATTTGCCCTCCAATAATCTGATATGGTGTGTCCTCCTTTGTCGCACTAGGCACAAGGTAACTGAACTGATAGACGGAAGCCCTATGATGTCGGCTATTGAAAACTCAGTGCTGGAAGGGCATATGTCCTCCTTGCAGTCTCTAGCTCATGGTATGCTACTGATGTCCGAAAAGAAGACCTCCTTATGAATGACTAGGACCTTTTCTATGCCAGGGTCAGACCTTACAATCTTTCTGCTAATGTCTTATGATCCCTCGTCGATGTGAGGACTGCATCGAATAAAGCACAGTAATAAGAAGACATTATTAGTTGTAACTCGATTGTGATCCCCTGCTTAAATATCTGGGCTCGATCCAGCTCGATTCCTAGCATGGTCGGTGTGAACCTACTGAACTATTGAGCATACTGATAGATAATCCTCGATTGGATGCTGACAAAGGATAGTAAATCTTTATTAAAGCTTGTAGCGAGTGGTTGAGTTGAAAAACTTAACCTGAAATTGCTCGCTAAAAACTGTCCAACTCACAAGAGCCTCTATGCCACGCTCCGATTCCGAAGAATCGATAGTCGTCCCCTGGATGTGATGTCGTGCATGCCTAAGTTGCACTCGCACAAGGCAATTTCATAAGGTTATCTGAAACATAACATCTAATAGAGTACACAGAAAAAGTGAACAACACATTTGAAACAGAAGAAAACTTTACTTCATTGATAATGAACATCATTTACAAGACTCTATACAATAGTTGGCGTGCGGACTTACAACTTGACTCAAATACAAAGTGAACGTTGATAAGATTGTCATTCCATACTTTACATCCCCTTTTATACAACCAAAACATTCAAAACACAAGCTATCGAGGGGAGTCGAGCCATCTTCTTTGGACTAAATGTAGTCTTCAAAAGGATTGAAACAAGCCTTCGAAACACGAACGATGCTTCAAAATACATGAACGTCGCCTTGCTAGATGACACGCCCTTCCTAGTTTGGGGTACCTATGGAGAGCGAGGATCAGTACATTGCCGTGTATTGGCGGGCGACTAATTAAATACTACGCTCTCATTTGGTTCAAGAAGTTATATGATACATGCTATATATTAGTAATCTTTTTAGCCATCCTAGTGAACGACATGTAAGCATATGGATAGGCATAACAAAATAAACTATGCTAGAACTTACCCACGGCAGAGCATGTCATTGAAATGTGAGACTTACCATGTTTTTTCCTGTCAATTATTATAATTTACTAGCATAGTGTGTGTAAATGTATATGTGAAGGTCACTGACACCACAAGCCATCCCGGATTATAGTTTGGTTTAGACGACAACCCTTTCAGCGCAAGTAGCAAGCCCCGCTGAAAGCTCCCGAATAATCCATGCTAGTATTTAGAACAACTATCATGTTTTCTCCTAGGTCGAAGTGGCCCCGGGTTGCCGTTCGAGAAAACTATACCATGTGCACAATTTGTCCATGGCTGTGCGAGACTAAACTAGTTGTGAGCCCTTGATCATTTATTTATTTTAATTAGTAGCATTAATATTATTACCATTATATTGAATACCATTACTAGCATTACACCATAGGTATAAGTTTCTAATGGTTTATTAAGCAAATACACTAAGTTTGGGCTGACCAGGACCTTATACAAATAGGTCAGATTTGGAGGGGCTTTTGCAAAACTGCTAAAGGTTTAAATCCTACGGTTACTTTCAAATTCAAATCCTACAGGAAAAATCATGTTCTTGATAGAACTAGAAAATTCAGTCTTATCTCTCGACCCCATCCAAATCAGGATATAAATACGAAGAATCGATCAAAGCCTTTCTTCTCCCAAACCCTAATTTCGTCACCGGCATACTCTCAAGTGTGCGTAGTCGTGTTAAGGACTTGACAAGGAGAGCACGAAATCGAGAATTTGCAGACGACTACAACAACCATCAAGGTTTTCACAATAGGTACTCTTCTACCTCTTTACTTTGCAAATGCTTACTGCTAAGAAGAAATCAGATATGTGAGCAAAATGTTTGAGTAAATGCCTATGAGGTGTTGAGTATACAATCATAGCTCAAGAGAACCTTGTATCTTAGAAATTAGCATTAGTAGTGTTGTAGTTAAGATATATCCGACTTTGGGGGTCCAGGTATGCGTGTGAGTAGGTAGGACCCATACCAGTATCCTCTATAGCCGTAGGGAATCGAACTCCTATGCATTAGTTTACTCGGATCATTTGCACGTGCATTAGATTTCATCTTGTTTTAGTCTGCCTTGTAATTACATCTGTACTAGGTTGACTTGGGTATCAAGTTGTATCCTTCATCAGAGGCCTAATGGGAGTCATTCACACCAAGTTTCATACTTATGGATCTGTGCAAGGTTTCACCATGTGGACGTTGAACAAATATGTCTTGATGTTTAGTCTGTTTATAGTTTTTGAGTTGCGATATACTTACTTTGTTAGATTCATACAATTTAAAGATTGATGTCCTTTCTCTTCATATGAGCACATAAGATTTGTTCTTTACTCAAGTGTCTTCGAGTACAAAACAACAGTTAAATGCTATATGAATTCTACACGTTAGACCTGGAAATCCATGATGGGTTGATCCCAGTACATGGCCAATTGGTCCAGAATACAAGGGTTGGCCTGTGTGGGTTGCGAGTACATAGCAAACTACCTTCAAGACTGACCTACCATAGATCAGGATCTATTATAGGAACAAATGTGCGAGGTATAATCCAAGTATAGATTTAAGAGGGCAGCAACAAGTTGTTGTGCAGTGTAAAACTGAAATGATAGGGGAAGTAACATGTACGAATGCCATGACCATAGATGTAAAGGATAGAAACTGTATGCTTAGTGTCCAGTTGGGAGTGGCCTGGGCATGAAGACAGCAAGTTTCAGTATGGATACTCTGTTGGTTCAGCATGACAGAATGAGTATAGGCAACTGATACTTGGGTGATGTGGCAAGTAGGTGTGAGTTATATGTATAAACACATAGAAACCAAGTAATGCTAGAATTGAGTGTACCAAAGGTTACTAGGAAATGGAGAGATTAATTCATTTCCTTTATACAACATTCACCTATAGCAGAGGTTGGCCTCGGATCGATCAATGGGGTATCAGACCCTGATAAGAAGTAGTTGGGTCGTAGAGTCCATATAGGGATAACATGGTTAAAGTCCAATTTGTGCAGGGAACTATGTTAGCAGGGAGATGTAACTCTGGTATTCCGGTGTGGGTGTCTATTTGGAACAGAGTATAGGTGGTATCAGAGGGTCGAATTGTATCCTACATAGCCTCGCTCGTGCCATGTATCTGAGCACAGGCGAGGTGAGCAGTGCACATTACTCTGCAGTGTCTAGGCAAGGGGTTACCTATTGTAAACTGCAAGTAACAAGAGTTACCTGAGAAATCAGTTTTCACAAGCATAGTACGATGATTCTGGACACAATGACAGAGAATAACCAATAGGGGTACCAAGCCTATGGTATTTGCTATCGAGAAGGCAACCCTTGAGGATTAGTGGATTGAATGAACAAACATTTCTGCTGAAATATGACTGACCATGATTTCAAATATGAAATGATGGTCATATCGTACATTGGATTCTTTTGAAGTTCTTTTTTGAGCCTCCAAATGCACAAATAGTAAAACAGTACATTTCAGAAGTCTGTTACTTAAAGACTATAATGGCTGTGTTGAGGGTATTAATACCTTTCATTACCCTTTTATGTTAATTAGTACTCTTTCCATAGTTTATACCTTGAGATTGTTCAGTAACTTCTAGGATTCTGTATCAGTTCATGCATGCATCGTATTAGGATACCTATAACGGGCATGATACGTAGAGGGATACCTGGGCAAGCTAACTTCGAGTAGACTAGAGTAGGATATCCATTAAGTATCAAATGTTTAGGTCTGTGCAACCATATATTTCAGAAGTTATAAGGGGCATGCAGTAAACATGTCCAGTTGAAAACTGACAGTAGGACACTACTATAGGTACATAGTACACATGGTGAACTTCTAAAGCAAGGGTTAGGAATCCATGTACAAGTGACTCACCATAGCAGCCTTGTGTGTCATGCATAAGTGCATCAAGTGTTCAAGGTATAGGAGGACTGCAGTTCGATCTTTGGAAACAGAGGGCATGGGCGAGCAGAACACTCCAGATTTAACATGGGTGCAGGAGTTACTTTCTATGGATTCTGCCACACCCATTAAAAGTTGGGGTATGCCGATAGCCTATAAATGGGTGTATTAAATGTAACAAGATGAAGGGGGTTAGAGTGTAGGGGTTACCATGACAAATAAGGTATCATATGAAGGCCCAAGTCCTGTACCCCTCTATAAATAACACTAGTAGGCACTAGCAGTAATGTAGTAGCTGGAGGTCATGTAGTGTTCAGTAAACGAGGATATCAGATCAGAACACCCATAGGGTAGCCTGGGTACATGAGGCAATACGAGGTCTTAGTTTTCAGTTTGTCATGTGTAGACTAAGGAATCGAAGATACCTATAGTTAAGAGGGGGTTCAAGATATTACAAAGGGCTTAGCAATCAAAAGCGTGTGTCTAGGTACATTACGAGGTGTCAAGATATGTCGAGCATTCCTAACTTAAGAAAGTGGGAAAGAAGTATTGCAAGCAGTAACCCTAAACATCAAGCCTATGGGTTAAAGTTAGAACTTAGGACATAGGTCATATGGAATACCCAGTAGTTAAAAGGTTAGCCTAGAGAACAGTATAAGTAAACCTAGATCAAAGCTAAATTAAGCGTATAGGAAATGACCTAGAAACCTAACAAACTAAATAGATAAGCTTGTTTGTACTCTTAAAAATTGTAAAACCCCTATTTTTTTAATTATTTTATTAGACTTAAAAATAAATTTATACAATTTATGGTTTTATTTATTTTTTAAAATGACCTTAGCCATTGTTGAATTTTGGAATACTAGACGACCATGACTTTTAGCGCGGAAGTTGTAGCAGTGTGCCTTGACTAGTGTATTAGCCATGTCGTGGGAGGCCTAGCCATAGTTCATTTCAAACTAGAAAAACCAGGCCGAGTTGTGAAATAACGCATTTAAAATATTTTATTTAGATATTATTTTATATATTGTTTTTTTGATGACCCGGTTTGTCCAAACCAGTCCGAATTGGGCCCGAACCAATTTAAGCCCATGTGAGCATGTGGGGTGACTAAGGTGGCCATATAAGAATATCTTGTGTATGTACAAATATTTTTAAAGTATTTTTAGAACTTGTTGAATATTATTGACTTTGGGTACAAAAATCTATATTTTATTAATAAAATAATATTTGACAAAATTTTATAATTTTTGGACCCAGATGAGGGTGTACGGTATGAGTTCACCCATTAGGACAATTTTATAAAATTATTATTATTAAAGTTATTTTGTGAAAATTTAATAAACATGTTTTCCTATTTAAATATTATTACTATTTTGAGTTGATTTATTAAGGATTGAATTTATATATATATGAAGATATGCTCAAATATATTAAATAATTGGATAGTTGACTTTTAAATGATATTTGGATTTAAATAGATTTTTTGGTGTATTTATGGATATATACATATATATATATATATATATATATATATATATATATATATATATATATATATATATATATATATATATATATATATTGAAGATTTAGATAAAAAGAAAAGAAAAGAAAAAGAGAAAAAAAAAACATAAGGGGTGGTCGGCCCCACCCGACCACCCATACCTAAATAAGCCCACAGCAGCTATCGCCACTTTCACATAGCAGCAAGTTAGCAAATCCGCCCCTTTACATATGCAGCAACCTATATTAGAGGCCGACCCCTCCCATATATATAAAGTGATATATATATATAAGTTTTGGAAAAATCCCAAAAACCCTAATCAATCTCTTCCTCCACCTTCCTCCTCCTCTCTCCTCCATCCTCCTCCCTCTCCTCGGCGTGCGTGCCAGCCTCGTCGGAGCGACAGAATCCCCGCCTCTCGGTCGTTACGACGAAAACAACAACAACAGTTTTCCACTTTAAGGTACTCAACTTTCCCGATCAATTTCTCTGTCAATTTAAATTTGTTTTTAGATCCGTAAATTTGTGTAGAAAGCCCACATTACCCTCTTCGAGATCCCCCAGGTGGATTTCGACATAGCCATCCAACTTGCTCGAAAAATCGAGACGAAGTTGGAGAAAAACTACTTTTCTGGAATATTAAAAACTATTTTGAAACACCAACTTGTCGGCCACTTTTCTCGCTGTCCATTAAATTTTCATAAAAACTAATTAAAGGCAGTCAAAGACAACATAACCGAGATTGTAACACACCTTTTGGATTCACTTTTCATCTAGTGTGTAAAAAGTTACACGTTGTTAAAGTTTTACGAAAAATTATAAATTCTGTTTTCAAAAAAAGTGAAAAAAACACCCGATACGACGTGCGCCCCGACAAACCGGGCGACGTGGTCGCGTACTATACGAATCGAAAGGCGCGTATGGATGTTGTCGACGTGTGGGAACTGACGGAATCCGATTTCGTTGCACGTGCACGACGAAATCAGTGCGTATCCGTCGAGATACCCCGTATCGACCCTTTGTAAATTAAGTCACAACTTTGTGCACACTCATCATAACGCGATGAAACTTGCGCCATTGGACTCGAAATATTTTTCTGGTCCTGTGAGCCAAGTTTGGTCCGATTCTGAGACCGTTGATCGGGATGCTATTTTGGCGGGCCCACAATCCTACTCAACGGACGATTTTGTGCACATCCCACCGGAATTCAAAAATGGACATACTGTTGGGTTTGTCTCATCAAAACAAATCCGTAGACATATTGTTTGACGACTTTAGAGACCGTAGGTTCTGGCGCACATTTCAGTGCAAAGCGGGTCCAACGACGGACATCATTTTGACCTGAAATTATGATTTTACTCCTGTTCCAGAATTTAACTTTTGGACAGGCGTTTCCTAGGCATATCTTATATTCCAAACTCTTTCGTGATGTTTGTTGCAGCATCCGGAGTCATCTGCAGGATTTGACTTTTCTTGCTTCGTTTATTTGTCTGCTCGAGCTACTGGATTATTCCCTTTTGCACATAACCTCAGACAAGATACCTTGCCATTATACTGTTTATATTCAGTTGCATTTTATTACATATCACTGTTCATTTATTTTCAGTTCTTATAGTTCTTGATTTACTGTCTGCTCAGTGATATTAGATATACTTTGTTATTATCCTTTGATTGCATGTAGACTTAGAGTTAATAGACCACCATCTGTAGTGTATTGCATACCCCTTGACACAGTTGTACCATAAGGATGTGTGAGATGAGAAGCATGTAGAGGTACTTGCGTGTGGGCTGATCCCCCATGTGCATGCGTTAGGGCTAACTGCTAATAGAGGCATGTTAGGAGACTTAGCAGTTAGTAGAGGTATATGAGTCATGGATGTGACTCTATTAGACATTGGGTAGGAAGAACAGTTCCTTAACGTATGGGCCAAGTATGCATTTCCCTGTTGCCGGTTATCTCCGCGAGAGATACGGTCCTGGATCCTGATACTGATTTACTGTTAGCCTCTGACATTCGATGAATGTTATGCTTTGAGGTCCCTGGTATCCTGATGGGCCATACCTGAGATTACTGCTACTGAGCCAGAGTGCCCATGCGTTGAAGGTTTGTTCTTAACTGCATAAACACCGTAGTACGGTTAGATTACCTTATTGTCGTCTTGTCACTTATTTCGGTTTGTGACATATTATATATTCAGTTTATTATGACATGTTCTTTGTGTATCTTGTTACGTCCCTCTGAGGACCTGGTTATCTCTCCAGGTGTGTGTGCTTCTATGATTTTGCAGGTGTTCTAGCCAAGGCCATGATCTTCTCCAATCTTTCAAAGACGATTGCGCTTGGTTCGTCTCGTTATTTTATCGATCACTTATTGTACATTTTATTTGAGATAGTTGGTAGTGGACTTTGTCTCCGCCCAACGATTGTATACATGACAAATTCAAAGTTGCTTTTATATCATTTATTTATCTAGTGGATGAGATTTAGCTATTATGGTTCTACTGCATTTTACAGCTTATGTATTCATACGAGGTTTCCATATATTGGAGTATACTTCGTATGTATACAGCTGGCATGTCGATGTACCTAGTCCTACGTATTTTGGGACTGGGGTATTACATATTTTTGTGGTGGCCCATGCAGGTCTAGTTTGTCACTTCGGTTACGTAATTGTACCGATGTGAGCCAGCAATATAGGATTAGAATCTAGAAATCTCATCCATACAGCTTGACCTCTTCCCTTGGCTTCAAATTCCGAACTCTCGATCGACTTCCTTGAATTGCATCTTGCTTGATTCCTTTTTACCGTTGATTCTTATTTTCGTGCTTAGTGCCATCTAGGACGATGACTACACTAGTATATGCTCATAGGTCAAACACATGGCTAGAATGGTTATATTGGCAATTGGGATACATTTAAGACTCTAATTGAGTTAAAAGATTTTTTTTAAGTGTGATTTAATGATTATTAATTTGTAAAGTAGGATACTACCAAGGAAGGTTTTAATCTTGAGATTTCTAAATAGTAAACACCATTGGATTGATACTGCAGGAAGGAAAAAAATAGCTAAAATCTTTATACCCTTTATTTAAGAAATTGATTGGATTTTTGAGTTTTGATATTTATGAATTATGGAGTTATAGTTATACATCTTTGAATAAATATAAAATTGATTTGATTTTCGAGTTGTGATATTTATGATTTATTGGAATATAGTTATACACATTTGAACAGTTATAAATTTGGTTTGAAAATGATCTTAGCTTTTAAAAATGGCCATATAAATTATTTAAATTTGAGTTGTACAACTTACGATTTTCGTGTTTAGTAAATTTTGAATTTCAAGTGGAAGTAATAACGGTAAATTTTGGTTTAAAATATTTGAAAGTTATGAAAATGATTTTTGAGAAATTTTTATTTTAAATGGTGTCCTATGATTGAGGATTTACAAATCTATTTATATTTTTGGTAAAAAAAAAATTTGACTGATAAGATTATTTGAAAATTTATTTTAATGAGATATTGCTAATATTAAATTTTTTGGGAGAATTTCGAATGATGTAATGGAAAGTTATTTTGATTGATTAAAGGAAGTTACCATTTAAAAGTTATGATTTTGTTGGAATAACTTAGCATGAATAGAAGTTAAAATTAATGAGAGCATTGAGCTTAATTTTTGAGATTGCTTTTAATATGCTAAGAGTTTTATTATGAGTTATTTGAAAATTTTAGAGTGTTAAATTTTTTGATTGATTGTGAAATTTTTTATGGATTCGTAAATTATGAACTCCTGAGTTAAATAGTTGAATTTAAACGTTAATTTTGGAAAAGGTTAGTAGTAACATGATAAAATTTTGCTTTGAGATTTATGAGAGTGATTTAAATTTTTATGATGAATTTGAACGGCTTGGAGTGAATACAAATTTTGGTGGTTTATTTTTGAAAGTTTAATTTTGAGACTTTTGGAGAAAATTTGAGCTAAAATTTTAATGGTAGGCCCCAAGATGACCCTACTGAGTATTCCACACTAATTGCCATGTCACTCATGACCATGACAGTAGTATATACACAAGTGTTGTTAGTCATCTACCCAGCTATGTGACTGTATTTCCACCTCGGTTTACTCGACCTTCCTTCAATTCTAGATCTTTTAATTGCGACCTTCTAACCCATTTACAATTTGAATAATGAGTTAATGGATCCTTAACTGTATTCATCTAGGAGACTATCTTCTCTCCGGAATTGTGTTCCTAAATTATTTACTGGATTCTTTAATTAATTTTAGTTCACGCTTTAACTTGATCTTCTTTATTTTTGTGCATTAATTATCACCTCGTGAACTCCCACTTTCTATTTTGATCTTCTGGTGTTCCCTACCGTGACTTGTATATTTGGAGTAGAACACTACACTTTTTCTCCCAACAAATTTCATATATAAGACCTAGACAAGCCCACCTTCCTGTAGACATATCATGTCCCACCAAAACCCATCTCCTTGTACTCTATTTCTTGATATGACCTTATGGTCAAAATGGCCAAACTATAATCTTTACCACGGATAGGGATTCAACCTCGACTCAATTCTTTCGACCAGATATGTGATTGTGTTCTACTAAATTCCTTAAATGCTTAAATTTGTACTTTATCTTGATTGCTTGACCCATTGTCCTATGATACTATTAGCTTAACTCTTGTAAGTTGGTAGAATACCTCACCACCTAACAAACCTTTTTCCTTGTGAACCACATTGGTAAGTTCACTTAGACTATAAATTCAGAGGACCCTACCTTATCTAGTCTACCAAGCCATAAATGAAGAAACACTAGGACAACTGTCTAGGCCCAAACTTCAGGCGAGACTTGATCTTAAAAGATCTGGAACTATTTAAAATTTCCTTCCTCAGTACCTCCCTTGCTCATATTTTGACTATCTCACGCTGCTAACGTAGCTTCAGTTTTGCAAGCTTATTTCGTTATCAAGCTTGATCATGACATATTTTATTGGGTGCACCCATTAACATATTGTCTAATCAGAACCGGTGCATGATGATCTGATCAACCTATTGCACTTTGGTTCGCTTATCACATATTATTCTACGTGGATGAAGATATAGTAAACTTGCCTTAGAGTCTCATCCGCGACAGCCTTGGCAATTCTCTTTTGAATTATTTTTGCCGCCTATGAACCCCGCAATTCGTACTCAATATATAACACCGTCTTTGAAACCTTTGTTGTTCTTGTCTTTTACTTATTTTGGAAAGACAAGGTACTGTACTTGCTAAGATAGACTCAAGGTATCATCTTTGGTTGCCCAATCGGTTAATTATACACAAATGTAGATAGCCACCGACCGACTCATGTGGCTATATCCTCGCATTTAACTACTCCTTATTTCTCAACCCTAGAATTATTATCGTGTCCTTCCAATTATTCTTGAGCACTCGAGAATGATTCTAATCATTCACTTAAATTAAACTCTCAATCGAGGTGACTAGTCTCTAGTTTCTCTCTAGGAACCACATCTCCCAAATGTCTAAATTATTCTCTTTGATCTACTCAATTCTTTATTACTCTCCAAATTGGATTATCGAAATTTTGCTACCTTCATTAGCAACCCTTATTCAATTCCATAACCATGATATATTTTGTATATATCGACTCCACAATTTTTAATTGCAAGGTGGTGTTGAACGTAGTTTTATCGCCTCGGCCAAAAATTTAATTGTATTTTGGTATTGTCGAACTCCTCCTATCCCTCAACCCTATCTACCCTATTAATCACTAAATTTCGAGGACAAAATTCTTGTAAGTTGGGTAGGATATAAAACCCCTATTTTTTAATTATTTTATTAGACTTAAAAATAAATTTATACAATTTATGGTTTTATTTATTTTTTAAAATAACCTTAGCCATTGTTGAATTTTGGAATACTAGACGACCATAACTTTTAGCGCGGAAGTTGTAGCAGTGTGCCGTGACTAGTGTATTAGCCATGTCGTGGGAAGCCTAGCCATAGTTCAGTCCGAACTAGGAAAACTAGGCCGAGTTGTGAAATAACGCATTTAAAATATTTTATTTAGATATTATTTTATATATTGTTTTTTTGATGACCCGGTTTGTCCAAACCAGTCTGAATTGGGCCCGAACCAATTTAAGCCCATGTGAGCATGTGGGGTGACTAAGGTGGCCATATAGGAATATTTTGTGTATGTACAAATATTTTTAAATTATTTTTAGAACTTGTTGAATATTATTGACTTTGGGTACAAAAATCTATATTTTATTAATAAAATAATATTTGACAAAATTTTATAATTTTTGGACCCGGATGAGGGTGTACGGTATGAGTTCACCCATTGGGACGATTTTATAAAATTATTATTATTAAAGCTATTTTGTGGAAATTTAATAAACATGTTTTCCTATTTAAATATTATTACTATTTTGAGTTGATTTATTAAGGATTGAATTTATATATATATATGAAGATATGCTCAAATATATTAAATAATTGGATAGTTGACTTTTAAATGATAATTGGATTTAAATAGATTTTTTTGGTGTATATATATATATATATATATATATATATATATATATATATATATATATATATATATATATATATATATATATATATATATATATATATATATTGAAGATTTAGATAAAAGAAAAAAAAAGAAAAAGAGAAAAAAAAAAAGCATAAGGGGTGGTCGGTCCTACCCGACCACCCACACCTAAATAAGCCCACAGCAGCTATCGCCACTTTCACATAGCAGCAAGTTAGCAAATCCGCCCCTTTACATATGCAGCAACCTATATTAGAGGCCGACCCCTCCCATATATATAAAGTGATATATATATATATAAGTTTTGGAAAAATCCCAAAAACCCTAATCAATCTCTTCCTCCACCTTCCTCCTCCTCTCTCCTCCATCCTCCTCCCTCTCCTCGGCATGCGTGCCAGCCTCACCGGGGCGACAGAATCCCCGCCTCCCGGTCGTCACGACGACAACAACAACAACAGTTCCCCACTTTAAGGTACTCAACTTTTCCGATCAATTTCTCTGTCAATTTAAATCTGTTTTTAGATCCGTAAATTCGTGTAGAAAGCCCACATGACCCTCTTCGAGATTCCCGAGGTGGATTTCGACATGGCCATCCAACTTGCTCGAAAAATCGAGACGAAGTTGGAGAAAAACCACTTTTCTGGAATATTAAAAACTGTTTTGAAACACCAACTTGTCGGCCACTTTTCTCGCTGTCCATTAAAATTTCGTAAAAACTAATTAAAGGCAGTCAAAGACAACATAATCGAGATTGTAACGCACCTTTTGAATTCACTTTTCATCTAGGGTGTAAAAAGTTACACGTTGTTAAAGTTTTACGAAAAATTATAAATTCTGTTTTTAAAAAAAGTGAAAAAAACACCCGATACGGCGTGCGCCCCGACAAACCGGGCGACGTGGTCATGCACTATACACATCGAAAGGCGCGTATGGATGTTGTCGACGTGTGGGAACTGACGGAACCCGATTTCGTTGCACGTGCGCGACGAAATCAGTGCGTATCCGTCGAGATATCCCGTATCGACCCTTTGCAAATTAAGTCACAACTTTGTGCACACTCATCATATCGCGATAAAACTTGAGCCATTGGACTCGAAATATTTTTCTGGTCCTGTGAGCCAAGTTTGGTCCGATTCTGAGACCGTTGATCGGGACGCTATTTTGGCGGGCCCATAATCTCCTTCAACGGACGATTTTGTGCACAGTCCGCCGGAATCCAAAAATGGACATACCGTTGGGTTCATCTCATCAAAACAAATCTGTAGACATGTAGTTTGACGTCTTTAGAGACCGTAGATTTTGGCGCGCATTTCAGTACAAAACGGGTCCAACGACGGACATCGTTTTGACCTGAAATTACGATTTTGCCCATGTTCTAGAATTTAACTTTTGGACAGGCGTTTCCTAGGCATATCTTATATTCCAAACTCGTTTATGATGTTTATTGCAGCATCCGGAGTCATCTGCGGGATTTGACTTTTCTTGCTTCGTTTATTTGTCTGCTCGAGCTACTGGATTATTCCCTTTTGCACATAACCTCAGGCCAGATACCTTGCCATTATACTATTTATATTTAGTTACATTTTATTACATATCACTGTTCATTTATTTTCAGTTCTTATAGTTCTTGATTTACTGTCTGCTCAGTGATATTAGATATACTTTTTTATTATCCTTTGATTGTATGTGGACTTAGAGTTAAGAGACCACCGTCTGTAGTGTATTGCATACCCCTTGACACAGTTGTACCACGAGGATGTGTGAGATGAGTAGCATGTAGAGGTACTTGCGTGTGGACTGATCCCCCATGTGCATGTGTTAGGGCTAACTGCTAATAGAGGCATGTTAGGAGACTTAGCAGTTAGTAGAGGTATATGAGTCATGGATGTGACTCTGTTACACATTGGGTGGGAAGAACAGTTCCTTAACGTATGGGCCAAGTATGTACTTCCCTATTGTCGGTTATCTCCGCGGGAGATACGGTCCTGGATCCTGATACTGATTTACTGCTGGCCTCTAACATTCGATAAATGTTATGCTTTGAGGTCCCTGGTATCCTGATGGGCCATACCTGAGATTACTGCTACTGAGCCAGAGTGCCCATGCGTTGAAGGTTTGTTCTTAACTGCATAAACACCGTAGTACGGTTAGATTACCTTATTGTCGTCTTGTCACTTATTTCGGTTTGTGACAGATTATATATTCAGTTTATTATGGCATGTTCTTTGTGTATCTTGTTACGTCCCTCTGAGGACCTGGTTATCTCTCCAGGTGTGTGCTTCTGTGATTTTGCAGGTGTTCTAGCCAAGGCCGTGATCTTCTCCAATCTTTCAAAGACGATTGCGCTTGGTTCGTCTCGTTATTTTATCGATCATTTCTTGTACATTTTATTTGAGATAGTTGGTAGTAGACTTTGTCTCCGCCCAACGATTGTATACATGACAAATTCAAAGTTGCTTTTATATCATTTATTTATCTAGTGGATGAGATTTAGCTATTATGGTTCTACTGTATTTTACAGCTTATGTATTCATACGAGGTTATCATATATTGGAGTATACTTCGTACGTATACAGCTGGCATGTCGATGTACCTAGTCCTACGTATTTTGGGACTGGGGCGTTACAAAAATTGTGTATTGATCCTATTAATTTATAAACAGGTTACTTGGACATTGATATGCATTGTAACCCATATATGTAGCTCAGGACCACAGGCAAGTGCATATACTGATTGTTACCATTTCTGATAGTTTCCTTTACATGTTATACATATGCCTTGCTGCTTGTTGATATGCTCATCACACGGAGAATAGTATCATGTAATTACTATACACCTTGACAGCCTTTTACATGTTTACCCTATTTGTGATGGTTTCCATGAATACTAGCTGGATGGGAAAGTATCTCAGTAGACGTGTGAACTACCCATTCCATCCCCAAAATGTCTATTCTTGAACAATAGCAGCTGCACACGACATGTGCAGGGTGACAGATTTACCCCTTAGCCATTCACAATCGAAATTGATATTTCAATACACGTAGTTAGATAATATTCCAAGTTATTTCATCTTGTTCTTCACCACTTGCCATGTTACCATAGTTTACATATTGCTTTCTGGTAGCTATTTTCCGAGTTACATGTTCTTTTTCGTTACACCATGATGCTAGTTACTTTCTGGTTTCATTCTCATATGCTATATACATGTTCTATGACTCTGTTGTGTCTCGGATAGCTGTCATATGTGTACTTGTTCTATTCCTGACTGGAAAACCAATATTTTTGGTGACGAGTTAGAGGAGTTCTGTACCACTTACTATGAGCTGACTGTGGACCCTGATCTGAGCATGCATGAGGACTTGGATGCGGGGCTACCCTCCACAGATGGCATTTAGCTAGATATTATGCAGTCGAGCGAAGTTGTCTCCGGGAACTCTTTAGTTATTATATTTTGTTTGAGGATTATGTGAGTGGAGTAGTGGATATCCATATTGGCATATTTTGTTCGTTTGAGATTATTTCATCTATCACATTTTGATCTCTATTTTTGGGGATTATTTAGATCAGTTATTATCTTCTATCTTACTGTGGTTATTTTATATATATCTTGCTGCTGTGGACCGGTCTATGGGTTTTTGGTTGGATTATGGAAACCTATAAACTACATGGTTGTATTTGATAAAATATGGAGATGACTAGACAGCGTTCTACCGTCGATACCGTGGCGTAGGCTGGACGTACCCACGGCTCATGCCCAAATATTGGGTGCGGGTCGTGACACATTTTTATGGTAGCCCATGCAGGTCTGGTTTTCGTAAAAATAGCGAAACTCGTGGTAGTACTCAACTTAGATGTACTTCTACGGGCCTGCAAATAGGAGTAGGCTTTAAGGACCATCTCCACATGTTTAAAACCGTTAGTGAATTCCACATTTGATCTCAATTACTCCTTTGATCTGCATCCTGTTGGAATCTTCATACCGACTAACGATTTTCCTTTTTGTGGCAGTTAGATGGATTCTCAAGACAGGAACACCGCTCCCTTAAACACCCCAGCAACCGTCGGCGGGTCTTCCGCTAACGGAACCCCACCGACCCACGGAGGCCATTTCACCTATCTAGGTTAGACGCCCCAGCCGCAGACTTCGAGATTTTGCCGAGATGACATTCCACCACCACCCCAGTTCCCTCCTCCGACTCTGCCACTAGCACCGTTTCTTCCACCAGCACCAGTCCAGCACCCAGCACATGTCCTGCCTCCAGCACCCGCGCTGGACAACGCTACGCTCCTCGAGATCTTCCAGCACATCATCACTTCCCAGACGCGGCAGGCCGACATCTTTCGTGATACTTTGATGGAGGCTCTTCAGTCTAGGGATGCTCCCCCACTGCGCTCCGGAACTTCCAAGAATTTCATGGACCTTAGGCCCAGGGAATTCAAAGGAACGGAAGGGATCCTCTGCGTGGATGACTAGTTAGAGAACGTGGATCGCAATCTCCGGATGGCTCAAATTCCTGAAGACAAGAAGGTCGTGACAGCTAGCATGCAGCTCTATGACATCGCCTGTACGTGGTATAGAGACGAGCCTCAATTCACCGTGCCAGATGTGACTTGGAAAGAATTCAAGGAGCTATTGAAGGCGAAGTTCTAACCCGACGTGGCCAGAGAAGAGTTAGAAAATGAGTTCGAGAGCCTGGAGTAGGGCAACCTCTCCATCGACGAGTTCACCGTCGAGTTCTCCCGCCTCAGTCGCTTCGCAGATGCCTTGACCCCTGCAGCCAAAGCGAAGAAGTTCAGAAAAGGGCTATCTCATGAAATTTGCATCACCATCACCACCAGCCATGCCACCACATACGAAAGAATCTTGAAGGTTGCATAGGACGTAGAGAAGGAGCTGAAGCACAAGCAAAAGAGAGATAAAGACGCATACGGAGGGGGAAACAACCAGTCAGGATCGGCGAAGAGATCCAATGCTCCAGGGAAGACCGCGGCAAAACAACAGCAGCCACAGTACCGTTCCCAGCAACAGCAGTACCAGTCTCCAGCTAGAGCCCTTACTTTCCAGCAGAACCAGCCGAGACAGCTACTTGGACCTTACAACTACTGCAAGAAGTCGGGACATACATGGAAGGTATGCAGGAGATGACTTGGAGTATGCTTATTCTGCAGTTCGAGCGCACATCAGATGAAAGAGTGTCCAGCGGTGCAGACTCATGCAGCACAGGGGGTAGCTCCTGCCCCGGGAGCACCGGCGAGGCCTGCGATACCCCAGCAGTAGAGAGGGCCCTTACCCACACAGCAGCATCGTTTCGTCTAGCACCAGCAACAGGGCAGAGCTTATGCCATGGCGGCCGAGGAGACATTGGCATCTCCGGACGTGATAGCAGGTTCTGTTCTCCTTGAGTCCTTTTCAACTATTGCTTTATTCGATTCTGGCGCCAGTCATAGCTTCATATCTGCAGCTTTTATTTTTAGACATAGTATTGTATCTGAGCCTTTAGACTGCACTTATAAAATCTCGACTGGCGGAGGCATCATCTTAGTGAAGGATGTCTGCGTCGGATGCTGCATTATCATAGGAGGCCAGGAAATGTGCGCTAGTTTACTCATAATGCCACTCCCAAGCTTTGATATAGTGCTCGGCATGGATTGGTTGAGTAAACATTTTGCCAGCATTGATTGTCACCGCAGATGTGTTGTATTTAGTCCCCGTGGAAAGACTGTGTTCGAGTTCACTAGAGGAGCAATAGAGCAGCTTAGCGACGCCATTTGTGGGACGATGGTAGCGGAGAAGGGGCTACTTCATCCCATCATCGCGGAGTTTCTTGACGTTTTTCCCGAGGAGCTGTCGGGACTACCGCCAGACAAAGACGTTGAGTTTTCCATTGACTTGTGCCAGGCGCAGAGCCAGAGTCGCAACAAGTATATAGGATCAATAATAAGGAAGCTGTGGATTTGAAGAAGCAGATCGACGAGCTACTGGAGAAAGGGTTCATTAGATCGAGTTCGTCACCTTGGGGTGCACCAGTTCTGTTCGTACCAAAGAAGGACGGGACCGTACGTATGTATATTGACTACCAGACCTTTAATAATAAGACGATCAAGAACAAATACCCGCTACCAAGAATTGACGACCTTTTTGATCAGTTGTGCAGTGCACGAGTATTTTTGAATATCGACTTGAGGTCGGGGTACCACCAAGTGAAAGTGAAGAAGGAGGATATTCCGAAGACAGCTTTCCATACCAAGTACGGCCAGTACGAGTTTATGGTGATGCCGTTTGGGTTGACCAATGCCTCGACAGTATTCATGAATTTGATGAACAAGGTGTTCCATCCATACCTTGATAAGTTCGTAGTGGTTTTCATCGATGACATCCTCATTTATTCGAAGTCACTGGAAGAGCATGAGGAGCATCTGAGGATCGTGCTGGAGACCTTCAGGAAGGAGAAACTCTACGGAAAGCTTTCGAAGTGCGAGTTTTTTCTAGACAAGGTAGAATTTCTCGAACATGTGGTGATAGGAGACGGTATATCCGTTGACCCGAAGATGATTGCTGTCGTTGAGTCGTAGGCAACTCCGAATTCTGTGGCTGAGATTCAGAGCTTCTTAGGATTGGCGGGGTACTACAGAAAGTTCGTGCAAGATTTTGCCCGGATTGCGGAGCCGATGACTAGGCTCACTCGGAAAGATGTAGAGTTCGTGTGGACAGGGGACTGCCAGGCTGTGTTCGATGAGCTGAAGAAGAGGCTGACGACAACTTTCATATTGATGTTGCCATCCGGTTCCGACAGTTTTTCTATCTATAGCGATGCTTCAGGGAAGGGCTTGGGGTGTGTTTTAGAGCAGAACAAGAAGGTGATAGCATATGCATCCAGACAGCTGCGACCACCTAAGAAGAATTATCCTACCCACGATCTAGAGCTGGCAGCAGTTATATTCGCCGTGAAGCTGTGGAAACACTACCTGTACGGAGAGCGTGTGGAAATTTACACTGATCACAAAAGCTTAAAGTACGTTTTCACACAGAAGGAGCTGAATATGAGGCAACGCAGATGGCTAGAATTAATGAAGGATTTCGATATCTCATTGCAGTACCATCCGGGGAAGGTGAACGTAGTTGCGGATGCCTTGAGTCGGTACCCAGTGGCTATGTTCTTGACGAGATATTGGCACTTGTTAGCAGACTTGGAGAGCTTAGGCATTGAGGTCGTCATTCCCAAAGTCGAGATACAGATGATGGGCATGCAGATTCAGTCTGGATTGATGGACAGGATACGAGAGGCACAACACTAGGACGAGCAGCTGAGGAGTATCATCGGGCAGGCGTAGGCCAGTTTGTTGGAGGATTCACCATTGCAGAGGATGGCTCGTTGAGGCACGGGGCGAGATTATGCATACCTAGTAGAGAGCTGTGAGAGGAGGTCATGCATGAGGCACACCGTTCTCAGTATTCCTTGCATCCCGGAGCCAACAAGATGTACAAGGATATAGAGCTCACGTATGGTGGTACGGCATGAAGCAAGAGGTAGAACACTTCGTTTCTAGATGCCTTGTGTCAGCAGGTCAAAGACGAGAGGCAGAGACACGGAGGTTTACTTCAGCCGTTGCCGATTTCCAAGTGGAAGTGGGAACATATCACTATAGATTTTTTTTCGGTCTTCCACGACGCCAGGAGGGAAGGGTGAGATTTGGGTCATCGTTGATAGGTTGACCAAATCGGCCCACTTTATACCATTCAAGGTGGGACTATCCACGGAGAGGTTGACAGAGTTGTATGTGAAGCAAATCGTTAGGTTACATGGCATTCCAGTAAGTATCGTCTTCGACCGCGATAGCAGGTTCATCTCACACTTTTGGAGGAGTCTGCAGGCTAGCTTGGACACATCGCTCAAGTTCAGCACAACCTATCATCCACAGACGGATGGGCAGTCAGAGGGGACCATCTAGACTCTCGAGGATATGTTGCGGACGTGTGTACTAGATTTTGGTAGCTCATGGGAGGATTACCTTCACCTCGTGGAGTTTTCCTACAACAACAGCTACCAAGCTAGTATCGAGATGTCCCCTTTCGAGGCTCTGTATGGACGAAGATGTCGTACCCCACTATCTTGGGATAACGTAGGCAAGAGAGCATTGTTAGGACCCGAGATGGTAGTAGATGCTGCGAAGAAGGTAAAGCAGATTAGAGAGCGACTTCGCGTGGCTCAAGACAGGCAGAAGCACTGGGCTGACAGTCACCGAAGACCGTTAGAGTTTGAGGTATTGTTTTCTTTAGTCTTAGACCGTTAATAAAGAAGGATAAAGTCATAACATTTTGCTTAAATATAGGTTGACGATATGGTGGTCTTAAAGATATCTCCGACGCGTGGCACGATTCGTTTTGGAGGAGGTGGAAAGCTCAGTCCGAGATACATCGGGCTGTTCCACATCCTTGAGAAGATTGGGGCAGTAGTGTACCGTTTGGCATTACCATCTAATTTAGAGGGAGTGCATGTCCCAGTTGAGAAGGTATGTGGCGGACCCCAGTCACGTTTTAGACCACTCGAGGATTGAGGTGGGACCGAGCCTTAGTTATCAGGAACATCCCGTGGAGATCTTGGATCGCAGGGAGAAGGTGCTACGCAACCAAACCATTCCATTGGTGCGTATAGCTTGGAGGCATCATTCTCCGGGCGAATCCACTTGGGAGAGAGATGACGAGATGCGGGAACACTATCCTTACCTTTTCGAGGCATGAGGTATATTTCTACTCTTGTGTTTATCCTTTAATTTCGAGAACAAAATTATTTTAAGGGGGATAGATTTGTGAGCCCTTGATCATTTATTTATATATTTATTTTAATTAGTAGAATTAATATTATCACCATTATATTGAATACCATCACTAGCATTACACTATAGGTATAAGTTTCTAATGGTTTATTAAGGAAATACACTATGTTTGGGCTGACCAGGACCTTATACAAATAGGTCAGATTTAGAGGGGCTTTTGCAAAACTGCTAAAGGTTTAAATCCTACGGTTACTTTCAAATTCAAATCCTACAGGAAAAATCCTGTTCTTGATAGAACTAGAAAATTCAGTCTTATCTCTCGACCCCATCCAAATCAGGATATAAATAGGAAGAATCGATTGAAGCCTTTCTTTTCCCAAACCCTAATTTCGTCACCGGCATACTCTCAAGTGTGCGTAGTCGTGTTAAGGACTTGACAAGGAGAGCACGGGATTGAGAATTTGCAGACGACTACAACAACCATCAAGGTTTTCGCAATAGGTACTCTTCTACCTCTTTACTTTGCAAATGCTTACTGCTAAGAAGAAATCAGATATGTGAGCAAAATGTTTGAGTAAATGCCTATGAGGTATTGAGTATACAATCATAGCTCAAGAGAACCATGTATCTTAGAAATTAGCATCAGTAGAGTTGTAGTTAAGATATATCCGACTTTGGGGGTCCATGTATGCGTGTGAGTAGGTAGGACCCATACCAGTATCCTCTATAGCCGTAGGGAATCGAGCTCCTATGCATTAGTTTACTTGGATCAGTTGCACTTGCATTAGATTTCATCTTGTTTTAGTCTGCCTTGTAATTACATCTGTACTGGGTTGACTTGGGTATCAAGTTGTATCCTTCATCAGAGGCCTAATGGGAGTCGTTCACACCAAGTTTCATAATTATGGATCTGTGCAAGGTTTCACCATGTGGACGTTGAACAAATATGTCTTGATGTTTAGTCTGTTTATAGTTTTCGAGTTGCGATATACTTACTTTGTTAGATTCATACTATTTAAAGATTGATGTCCTTTCTCTTCATATGAGCATATGAGATTTGTTCTTTACTCAAGTGTCTCCGAGTACAAAACAACAGTTAAATGCTATATGAATTCTACACGTTAGACCTGGAAATCCATGATGGGTTGATCCCAGTACATGGCCAATTGGTCCAGAATACAAGGGTTGGCCTGTGTGGGTTGCGAGTACATAGCAAACTACCTTCAAGACTGACCTACCATAGATCGGGATCTATTATAGGAACAAATGTGCGAGGTATAATCCAAGTATGGATTTAAGAGGGCAGTAACAAGTTCTTGTCAGTGTAAAATTGAAATGATAGGGGAAGTAACATGTGTGAATGCCATGACCATAGATGTAAAGGGATAGCAACTGTATGCTCAGTGTCCAGTTGGGAGTGGCCTGGGCATGAAGACAGCAAGTTTCAGTATGGATACTCTGTTGGTTCAGCATGACAGAATGAGTATAGGCAACTGATACTTGGGTGATGTGGCAAGTAGGTGTGAGTTATATATATAAACACATAGAAACCAAGTAATGCTAGAATTGAGTGTACCAAAGGTTACTAGGAAATGGAGAGATTAATTCATTTCCTTTGTACAGTATTCACCTATAGCAGAGGTTGGCCTCGGATCGATCAATGGGGTATCAGACCCTGATAAGAAGTAGTTGGGTCATAGAGTCCATATAGGGATAACATGGTTTAAGTCCAGTTTGTGCAGAGAACTATGTTAGCAGGGAGATATAACTCTGGTATTCCAGTATGGGTGTCTATTTGGAATAGAGTATAGGTGGTATCAGAGGGTCGAATTGTATCCTGCATAGCCTCGCTCGCGCCATGTATCTGAGCACAGGCGAGGTGAGCAGTGCACACTACTCTGCAGTGTCAAGACAAGGGGTTACCTATTGCAAACTGCAAGTAACAAGAGTTACCTTAGAAATCAGTTTTCACAAGCATAGTAGGATGATTCTGGACACAATGACAGAGAATAACCAATAGGGGTACCAAGCCTATGGTATTTGCTATCGAGAAGGCAACCCTTGAGGATTAGTGGACTGAATGAACAAACATTTCCGCTGAAATATGACTGACCATGATTTCAAATGTGAACTGATGGCCATATCGTACATTGGCTTCTTTTGAAGTTCCTTTTTGAGCCTCCAAATGCACAAATAGTAAAATAGTACATTTCAGAAGTCCGTTACTTAAAGACAATAATAGCTATGTTGAGGGTACTAATACCTTTCATTACCCTTTTATGTTAATTAGTACTCTTTCTATAGTTTATACCTTGAGATTGTTCAGTAACTTCTGGGATTCTGTATCAGTTCATGCATGCATCGTATTAGGATACCTATAACGGGCATGATACATAGAGGGATACCTGGGCAAGCTAACTTCGAGTAGACTAGAGTAGGATATCTATTAAGTATTAAATGTTTAGGTCTGTGCAACCATAGACTTTCAAAATTAGAAGGGGCATGCAGTAAACATGTCCAGTTGAAGATTGACAGTAGGACACTACTATAGGTACATAGTACACATGGTGAACTTCTAAAGCAAGGGTTAGGAATCCATGTATAAGTGACTCACCATAGCAGCCTTGTGTGTCATGCATAAGTGCATCAAGTGTTCAAGGTATAGGTGGACTGTAGTTCTATCTTTGGAAACAGAGGGCATGTGCGGGTAGAACACTCCAGATTTAACATGGGTACATGAGTTACTTTCTATGGACTCTGCCACACCCATTAAAAGTTGGGGTATGCCGATAGCCTATAAATGGGTGTATTAAATGTAACAAGATGAAGGGGGTTAGAGTGTAGGGGTTACCATGACAAATAAGGTATCATATGAAGGCCCAAGTCCTGTACCCCTCTATAAATAACACTAGTAGGCACTAGCAGTAATGTAGTAGCTTGAGGTCATGTAGTGTTCAGTAAACGAGGATATCAGATCAGAACACCCATAGGGTAGCCTGGATACAGGAGGCAATACGAGGTCTTAGTTTTCAGTTTGTCATATGTAGACTAAGGGATCGAAGATACCTATAGTTAAGAGGGGCTTCAAGACATTACAAAGGGCTTAGCAATCAAAAGCGTGTGTCTAGGAACATTATGAGTGTCAAGATATGTCGAGCATTTATAACTTAAGAAAGTAGGAAAGAAGTATTGCAAACAGTAACCCTAAACATCAAGCCTATGGGTTGAAGTTAGAACTTATGACATAGGTCATATGGAATACCCAGTAGTTAAGAGGTTAGCCTAGAGAACAGTATAAGTAAACCTAGATCAAATCTAAATTAAGCGTATAGGAAATAACCTAGAAACCTAACAAACTTAATAGATAAGCTTGTTTGTACTCTTAAAAATTGTGTATTGATCCTATTAATTTATAAACAGGTTACTTGGACATTGATATGCATTGTAATCCATATCTGCAGCTCAGGACCACAGGCAAGTGCATATACTGATTGTTACCGTTTCTGATAGTTTTCTTTACATGTTATACATATATCTTGCTGCTTGTTGACATGCTCATCACACGGAGATTAGTATCATGTAATTACTATACACCTTGACTGCCTTTTACATGTTTATCCTATTTGTGATGGTTTCTATGAATACTAGCTGGGCGGGGAAATATCTCAATAGACGTCTGAACTACCCATTCATTCCCCAAAATGTCTATTCTTGAACAATAGCAACTGCACACGACACGTGCAGGGTGACGGATTTACCCCTTAGCTGTTCACACATCGAAATTGATATTTCAATACACGTAGTTAGATAACATTCCAAGTTATTTCATCTTATTCTTCACCACTTGCCATGTTACCATAGTTTACATATTGCTTTCTGGTAGCTATTTCTCGAGTTACATGTTCTTGTCCGTTACACCATGATGCTAGTTACTTTCTGGTTTTATTCTCATATGCTATATCCATGTTCTGTGACTCTGTTGTGTCTCGAATAGCTGTCATATGTGTACTTGTTCTGTTCCTGACTGGAAAACCAATATTTTAGGTGATGAGTTAGAGGAGTTCTGTACCACTTACTATGAGCAGACTGTGGACCCTAATCTGAGCATGCATGAGGACTTGGATGCGGGGCTACCCTCCGCATGTGGCATTTAGCTAGATATTATGCAGTCGAGCCGGAGTTGTCTCCGGGAAATCTTTAGTTATTATATTTTGTTTGAGGATTATGTGAGTGGAGTAGTGGATATCCATATTGGCACATTTTGTTCTTTTGAGATTATTTTTTCTATCACATTTTGATCTCTATTTTTGGAGATTATTTAGATCAGTTATTATCTTCTATCTTACTGTGGTTATTTTATATATATCTTGCTGCTGTGGACTGGTCTGTGGGTTTTTGGTTGTATTGTGGAAACCTATAAACTGCATGGTTGTATTTGATAAAATATGGAGATGACTAGACAACGTTCTACTGTCGATACCGTGGCATAGGCTAGACGTACCCACGGCTCATTCCCAAATATTGGGTGCGGGTCGTAACACTAGTTACTCAAGCATGGTCTAATATACAAACATAACCATTTTTATCTTATTCTGCCTTGTCGTGGCGATATTTATTCAATGAATCAGTCTTTTGCTTAACACGGTTCAATAGTAGGAATAACATAACAAGCATGTAGCAATTTTATGGCATAACAGTTTATAATGAGTATACGTGAGAAATCGTGTAACAATTCATTGGAAATAAGCATTCATGTTCTTACATCTTCAACTAGCATTTTATCGATTGATTTAGAGAATAAGAGGGTCAAGGGGGAAGAAGGGTCCAGCCACTCACCTTGATTTTATTTGAGTTGAGGCAAGGGAAAGAAGGTTTGTTGCGCTAGATGGTGCCTACGCGATCACCTGAAATCGCATAAGCAATGGATCAACATGTTACCCTTCTCTACCAAGTTCGATATAAAATACGAAGTTCGAGGAAAGCAACCAATAAAATGCATCAAAAATATTCATGAAAATACATCCATAAAACCAAAGCCAAAGAAGCAAGTGGAGCATAAAAAATAGAGCAACGGGAGGTCTCTTCAGACTCAGTCGCAGAGTCTTTCCTCCAAATGTAATCCGCTAAATATGGAACTTGATTTTGAAGAAGCCAATCAATAATGAGGAAAGGATCTTGATCCAATCGACCCAAGCACTCGATAGCAACAGTATTTCTTAACCGCTTTTTCCACATCGTAAGGGAGGAATAGGGATGATGTTGGGACGAGACACTATATTATAACCAACTAAAATTTTTTTGTCATCAAAACTTAAGATTAGAACCTACCTCTTAGAAAACAAAGAAGGAAAGTTTTCCTTTATCTCTGACTCGAGTTTCCAGGTCGACTCCTCGACCGAATGGTTCCTCCAGAGTACGCAAACAAGAGGGACAGTACGATTCTGAAGCAATTTATCCTTATGCTCCAAGATCTGTATAGGTTATTCTACGTACGACAATTCTGCCTTTAGATCCAGCTGTCCCAAATCTACCATGTAGCTCAAATCGTGCTCATATTTCTGTAGTTGTAAGACATGCAAGATATTATACACATCCGACAGTACTAGCGACAATGCGATCCGATAATCCACTGGGCAACTTACTTTATCGAAATGACCAACAAATCTTGAACTCAACTTGCCCTTTGCTCCAAACCTGGTGACTCCTCACATGGGCGTTACCTTCAGAAATACGTGATCATCTTCCCAGAACTCGAGTGGACATCGATGGATGTCGACGTAGCTTTTCTGCTGACTCTGTGCTATCTTCAGTCTTTTTCTATTAGCCTGACCTTCTGCACGGTCTGCTCCACCAGTTCTGGACTGAAAATATGCCATTCTCTGACTTCACTCTAACAAATAGGTGATCTGTACTTACGCTCGTATAAAACTTTGCATGATGCCATCTGGATTCTAGACTAATAGCTATTATTGTATACAAACTCGGCCAAAGGTAGATGAACGTCCCAACTTGACTTCAAGTTAATTACATAGTATCATAGCATGTCTTCGAGAATTTGATTCACCCGCTCTGTTTGGCCGTCAGTTTGAGGATAATACGTCGTGCTAAACTTCAACTTAGTCCCCACGGCCGACTGAAGGCTACTCCAGAAATGTGACAGAAATCATCCATTCTGATCTGAGACGATGGATACTGGAACTTTGTGCAGCCGAACTATCTCGTCAAGGTAAATCTCAGTCGGACGGTCGATGCTCCAAGTAACTTTGATGGCAATAAAATGTGCAAACTTGGTTAATCGATCGACAATGACCCAAATGACATCGTTCCTCCGTAGTGTCGTCAACAAACTAACAATAAAGTCTATGTTGATGTGCTCCCAATTCGACTTTTGAATAGTAAGGTTCTGCATTTTCCTGCCCAGTCTCTGGTGCTTAGCTTTTACCTACTGACATGCCATATATTGAGACATGAAGAGTGTCACATCTCTTTTCATTTCGTGCCACCAAAATGTTGCACGGAGGTCCTTGTATATCTGTGCTGCTAGGATACAAGGAATACTTCGTATGGTGTGTCTCCACTATTATCTCCTTTATAAGTTCTAAGTCATCCGGAATATATAGTCGACCCTTCAATCGTAACATGCCGGTATCATCTTCTGTAAAGTCGGCCGCCTTACTTGTCAAAATTAGCTCACGTATCTTCTTTAGGTATGGATCGTCCTTCTGAGAAGTCTTGATCTTTTCTAGCAAACTTGGCTCCATGCGTAGTTAAGCAAGTTGGCACCTACGACTCGAACCCAGAGTTCGACGCCCCTCTCCTTGAAGTCGCGAAGTAACATGTCGTTAATGGATAGCGAGGCTGCAAGTTCAGTTACTTTTGAACGAAGAGATACTTGAGGCTCTTATGATTGGTATTGATCATGCATGCCACACCGTAAAGAAAGTGATGCCATAATTTTAACGCGAATACAATTGTCGCTATCTCCAAGTCATGTGTAGGATAGTTTTTCTCGTGCGGCTTCAATTGTCTTAAGGCGAAAGATATTATCTTGTCCCACTGTACGAGCAAACATCCCAAGTCCTAGCCTAAAGCACCGCTGAAGATTTGAAATCCCTAGTTCCTTCAGGGAGAGCGAGTATCGGGGCCAAAACGAGCCGCTACTTTAGCTCCTAGAAGCAAGCTTCACATTCGTTTGACCACTCAAATACGACTCTCTTTTGAGTGAGACGAGTCAAGGGCAATGTGATCCTTGAAAATTCTTTCCTGAATCGTCTGTAGTATTCCACCAAACCAAGAAAGCTTCAGATCTCACTAGCTAATGTTGGTCGTTTCCATTCAACAATGGCTTCAACTTTTTTTGGTCGACTGTAATACCTTCCGTGGAGATGATGTACCTAAGGAACGATACACTGCTTAGACAGAATTCCCATTTGCTTTGTTTTGCATACAAATGATTATCTTAAAAGATCTGGAGGGCGGTCCACAGATGTTTTGAATGTTGTGTCCTATCCTTCGAGTAGACGAGAATATCGTCGATGAAGACTACTACGAACTTATCAAGGAACGGTCAAAATACTGGGTTCATTAGATCCAGAAAAGCAGCATTGGCATTTTCTCAAGCCGAACTATATTACCATGAACTCGTAGTGGCATATCGACTACAAAAGGCTGACTTCGGCACATCATCTGTGTTTCAACACAAATCCCGAAGGACTAGAACTTTTGTATTATTAGTAAAAATAAAGAAAGAGTACAACAGAAATCCTAAACAGGAAATTTTGAGTACAATAGATCTGAGGATTGGGATGATGGAAGTTAAGTCTACTTCGACTTATTTACTCCTTTGACGATCCGATATGAAGGTTGATGAAGCTTATTTACGGGTAAATTCTTGACAATAAAAGGGGCTCTATCACTGAAAGCTCTATTTAGGAAGTCACAGCTTATGTAGCGTTAGTTGTGCATATATCATCTCTCTGTATGGGCGTCTTTGTATGTCTTGCAAGAAAAATACTATCCCTTACTTATAGCTTTTTTTCACTAGAATACTATGTGCGCATAGACAGAAATATACTGTTTCCTACCTCAGAGGCGCATGAAGATGGGTAGGAGCATAGGCACCCAAAGTTGGTGGAGAATTAATGTGCACGAGAATCACGTATAGCTCACCACGTGGCTTGAGACATGTTGTATGAATACTACCATATCAGCATACGATCTCTTCATGGGGAGTAGCTATGCGTCTAACTACATTGGACGTATAGTATTTCCCACTTGAGACATGTTGTACGAACACTATCATATCAGCATACGATCTTTTTGATTAGTATCTCTAAAAACTCATAAAACTAAAAAGATTGATTTGCTTTAGACTTGAGATTTCACACTTAGGTGCATCAAGGTTATGCATCATTTTGTATTTTTTATGCTTCTACAAGACCTCCTTCAAAGTTTTTAAAACTTGAACAAGTTATGAAATACTTTGAAAGAAGCATGATAGAGAAAATTGTCGTTTCGATGCATTGGATCACTGCCATGCTGTCACTTGCTTTGATTTTTTCCTTCAAAATCTAAATTGCCTTTGAAATTTGGGGCAATCGTTACTCTCCAACACTTGGATCTAGGTTTAATCAACTGTTCTCCATGATTTCAGGAACATAATTCACGCAATAGTTAATATTGATTTGATCTCTTCATCGAAAATTATGTTTCATAACACATTGCCGCATACTACAGCCTTATGTGTTTATGTCACCCCTCCATCACTATAAATAAAAGGGTATTTTGGCAGATTCGAGTTTCAGCAACCTCGTGTAAGCTTGTAGGGGAGTTGAACATCACTTTGCCACGGGCATTGCTCTTCGGATGTGTTGGAGTCGAGAAAAACACCGATCTTCAAAAGGTAATATCTCTTGAAGTTTTTTTTCAATATGATAAAACATCATTTCTTTCACTGCTAGTAAGAAATTCCATTGTATACATAGATGGAGTTGTCACTGCACTTTATTAGAGAAATGTGCAGCTGGAATATCACTGTCATGTAGCATATAGGCGCATAAAGCTGGACATACTTGTCTATGCGTCTGGCTATCTATGTGTCACGCCCCAGAACCAGAATACTGGAGAGCGGGGGCAGACATAGCCAGCTACGTATAATGAAATGGGATCCACTCCACTATAAGGTCACGGTTGTCTAGATATATGAGAGTTTATCTACAACCCATCAGTCTCTTAAGGTCAATAACAAGCCTAGTGTCTCAATCACAAGCAAATAAGTAAATATTACAAGATGTAAGATCACCAAATATACAATAGTAAGGCATCCCAAACATTACATATTCAGCTGATCATGAAGCTAGTCGTTACAAAATGTGAGGACTAGCAAGAGTTTCAGTCATACATGATCAACCCTAGGTTGCCAATCATGTTACAGCCCGTAGGCAGACAGTAAGTAAAAATGTACACGAGCTAACACTTGCTCGGCGGCTAAACGCCTCAAAAGAATAATTTTACAAGAGAGTGGGAGAGCCAAAATAAACCCACTCGTTGCCAGGATTCCGTCTAGTGGTCACCATGTGGCTGAAGATTCGGTAGATCCTCTGGAGCTGCTCTGGTATCTGGCCATACAAAACCAGCTGGGTCAGACCCCAGAAAGAGCAAGTCCACAAAGGAGGCTTCACTTAGAAACTAAAACCAGCAATTAGCACAAGAGTAAAAATATATAAAAGACAGTAATTTAAGGAAAAAGGCATGACATGTGATATACGATGAGATAACCATGGGACTATTCAGATAACCAGGTTACAACCCGTAAATCAAACAAGGACCGGGGTTGTAACCCTTCGTCTGAACCGAACTTGGTTTCTCCCACCATTTATCGGCAAGATAAAATAAGAAAACAGGTCATGTGACAATCTTGTACAGAATCAAGACAAGAATAGACTGGTAAACTTCATCCAACATTTCATGGCCAAGCAATAAGTACGGCTTGATACTTTAGCTAACTAGGGTTACCACAGGCCTAGTTACTAACAAGATGCAGCGAGATTATTCCACAGCCACAAGCCCTGCAGGCCATCCAGGCTATCCGGACGCAATTAGGGTTGAATTCAAGTGGGTACATCGTCCAGGAAACGCATGTACCCTTAGGTGACTTAGAGGGTGCAACACATGACAGTGTGCTGGAAATGTGCCCTACTCGACGGCAGGCTACAGATCCCAAGTGGGGCGCCCAGATAACGGGATTGCCTGTAGCTGGAGAAATCTCTTCATGACTACGGGATTATTCTAGTGGTTAGCCTTAGTCGATTTCAGTGGGTGCCCCTGACCGTGGTACTCAGAGATCCCCGTCCTAGACATGATGCAAGACAAGACGGGTTCATTTGTACAAGCACAATCGTCCACGGTGTCCAAGTCATTCAATCTTGTCAAGTCCTGTTAGCCGTCGCAACAGCCTTCGAAATATATCGTGTCAGGATTATCATGTCAAGAGTGCGCCACGGTGGGCCACTATCAAGAATTATCATGTCAAGTTATCATGTCAAATTTGTCAGGTCAAGTTATCATGTCGGGAGTGCACCACGGCGGGTCACTATCAAGTCATGCCATTTATCAAGGAGGAGAGAAACTTGCATAATTTAAATAATAATATATTAATAATATATATATTCTTGAAGCCAAGGAGAAACTCTATAACTTTTATGTTGGGAGTGGGAAGAAATTTTGACCACAATTCAGACAAATAAAACATTAAACAATCAAAGTGGACCCCATGCGGCCCAAAAGTGGGAGAACAAACATGCGGTCACAGAGAGTGGGAGGCCACCCATGCGGCTAGCCAAAGCTTATGCGTCTAGAAAAATAGCTGAAGGGGGCCATGCGGCCAAGAGTAAATGCTAACAAGAAATATTCATGCAGTCAGAAAAGACAGAGAGTGGGAAGCCAATAATTGCGAGCTTCCACTTAAACAAAGGAAAGGGGCGCGTGGCCAAACAATGAAATGATGACTGCCAGTAAAAGAGTGGCTCACGTGGCCAAAATATCAGATAGTGGGGGAAGGGAGCCTATGCGGCTCACCTTAGATTCCATGCAAAATTTGCAACATGCAAATAATATTTAATGGCCAAAGGCCATGCGGCTCACTAGAGGATTTACATGCGGCTATAATGCTTTAGGAATTGCAAAAAGACATGCGGCTGACTTATTTGGAAGATGCATGCTATTGAATGCATTACATAATATATTATTAAATATTAATATTCATTAATATACACAATATATTAATATATAATAATATATATTTAATGTATATCACATGTACATGCATGCGGTTGACTTCTCCAAGGAAGGGCATTAGGAAAATGTAATAATTTGCATTTAAGAATGCCTAAAAGATGCATTAAATATATTCCTAGGAACTTATGCGGTTGAGTCTCTCGGGGGGGGGGGGCATAAAAAAAATATATATAAAATAGCAAGGACTAAAATGCATTAGAGGCATTCAATGCTTTCTTATGCGGCTACGTTCTCATAATGCTTTAATCCAAGCATTAAAGCATAAAACATAAAAATAGTAAGGACTTAATTGCATTAAATGCATTCAATGCATTCTTATGCGGCTACTTGGGAAAGGCATTTAATAAATGCATTTCAAGGAAAAGCATTATTATAATGCTACTTTAGTGCATTAGGAAAATGCAATTCATGAAAGCATTACTATAATGCTTGTCCTGATGCTTATGCGGCTACTTGCTAGCAATGCTAACACATGCGGCTAAGTTGCCAGCAATGCATTATATGCACCACTTCTTAACCAATATTTTTTGAATGCTTCAAACCCATGCATTAAATGCATGCCAGAACACCATCTCACGATAGCATTAAATGCTGTACGTAAATTATCATGTACCATTAAATAATTTATCGTGCAAGCAGTTGTCAGGCCATGCGGCTCACCTTAGCCAATGGCCTTATATGGCCAAACTTTATATGTACATGCGGCTATATACATTAAATGTATTTGCTTCATACGGCTGAGTGCCAAAAATGTCCATACGGCTCAGCCAAATTCCATAGGTCAAATTTGGACCAAACGAAATTCTCTGCAACATGGGATCATCAACTTAGCAAAATATGCAAGTTTGGTAGATCAAAATCCTGGAAACCGAAAATACCACAAAGCTAGATCTCCAAAAATTTAACCATGGAAATGAAAAATGTTAAATACTAAAGTGGGTTAGAAACACATGAGGAAAACAATAGAACAATAAAAATGGACTTCCTCCATGAAGCAAGGTGCACTTGCCTAAGCTCTCCCTCTCTCTCTGGTAGGTGAAGAGTAAAGATGGAGAAGAAGAAATGAGTAATGAGTAATAATAGAAGAAAGAGAGTGGGATTGATATTTATGGTGGGAGTGGTGGTAGGTGGGAGTGGTTCTCCACATAAAACCAAACCAAGCCAAACCCACTAAACCGAACCAAACCAAGCCAATGCAATCCTATGATGAAGCATGCTAATGCAACATGCAAAAAAATAAAACCCAAGGCTAACTAATTATGACAAACCAAAAATACGAGCCCGAAATACGTACACGTATTTCCAATACGTAATGCGAACTACGGGCATTACAACTCTACCCACCTTAAAAGAATTCCGTCCTCAGAATTTAATCAAGAGGCTAGAGATTGCAAGGACAAGCTATACTAAGTAATCAATCAAACAATCAATCAATCATGCAAGCAAGAAATTGAAGGCATAAGGAAGAGGGAAGACATCCTGCTAGGAACCTCTCTGCCGGTTCTGGATCTGAGCTTGGACCTGGGCATACTGCTGGGGTCTTTGTAGCTGGAAGGCTAGGGCCTGAGGCGACAATGGCCTCGGAGGCTGGTACTGCTGCTGAAACACTTGGGCCTGAGGCGACAATGGCCTCGGCAATGGATACTGCTGCTGCTGCTGGACTGGGGCTGGTCTCCTTACCGAGGGACTAGTCTGGGCGGATAAGGAGGAACCGGCTCTATTCGGACATGACCCAATCTTGTGGTCTGGTGCTCCACAAGCCAAACATAATCCCTGAGCTCTGCGATACTCCGAAACAACGTGTCCTGGCTTCCCACAATGAGTGCAGCCCATTACGGAAGACTGCTTTTGCTTCTGCTGCTGAGGGGACGTGACCGACGTCACTGAGGCCGCCTGCCTCAGAGTTCCAATTGTCAAAGCCCTAGCTGTTGGGGCTGGTACTGTCGACTGGGTCATCTGGCCGTGAGATCGCTTCCGACCTTCGGTCCTGTCCACGATCCTGTGGGAGGTATACTCATGCCTCCTAGCTGCTCTCAAGACTGCATCAAAAGTCTGATGCTCAAACTGCTCAACTGCCAACAAAATCTCCAGGTGAAGCCCCTGCTGAAATCGCTGGGCTCTATCATACTCGGTTGCCACCAAGGTGGGAGCAAACCGACTGAGCCTCGAAAACTCGGCCATATATCCGTCGACCGTCCTATCTCCTTGCTTCAGATTGGTGAACTTGGTCTGTAGATCGTACCGAGCCACCGCATCGAAGTACTTGGTCTGGAATCTCTCTCTGAATAGTACCCATGGAATAGGGGCCACTAACCCCACGGCCTGTGTTGCCTACCAGCTGCGGGCAAGATCCAATAACTGTAGACGCACCACGGCCATCTTCTCGTCCTCCGGGGTTCTGGCTACCTCTAGAATGACTTCAGTATCCTGGAGCCATGCATCAGCAGCAATAGCATCTTCGCTGTCGTTGAAGAATGGAGGGTTCAGACGCTTGAAACTGTTCGCTGCACGGTTCCCATGATCTCCACCTCTGTTCAGAGCATCTGCCACTGCCTGTTGTAAGGCATCTCCTCGACGATCTTGGGAAGCTAACAATGATCTGATGAGACCCACCAAAGTTCCATCATCAGGCTCTGCAGGCTGGACTGGCTGAACTGGCGGCTCTCCTCCAGTAGGTACGACTCGGGAGGCTGCTCCTGAGTGCTGGGCCTGATCTTCTGGTTGCTGCTGGTCCACGGGAGGCGCTCCGCCTTGCTGATCGGTAGGACCAGGAACAATGCCGCTGAAGAAGACGACATGGAAACAATAAGAAAGGACCAGGACAGATCAACGATTACAAGCATGTGATCAGGACAAGAATTTCAGGAATCAAGAGGATACGAGCAGAGATCAAGGGCGAGTACTGATTGAGACATCTATTCGGTAAACCCTCACATATCTTGATTTACAAGACCTGCATGGGCCACCACTTAAACCATGTCACGCCCCAAAACCAGAATACTGGAGAGCGGGGGCAGACATAGCCAGCTACGTATAATGAAATGGGATCCACTCTACTATACGGTCACGGCTGTCTAGATATATGAGGGTTTATCTACAAGCCATCAGTCTCTTAAGGTCAATAACAAGCCTAGTGTCTCAATCACAAGCAAATAAGTAAATATTACAAGATGTAAGATCACCAAATATACAATAGTAAGGTGTCCCAAATATTACATATTCAGCTGATCATGAAGCTAGTCGTTACAAAATGTGAGGACTAGCAAGAGTTTCAGTCATACATGATCAACCCTAGGTCGCCAATCATGTTACAGCCCGTAGGCAGACAATAAGTAAAAATGTACACGAGCTAACACTTGCTCGACGGCTAAACACCTCAAAAGAATAATTTTATAAGAGAGTGGGAGAGCCAAAATAAACCCACTCGTTGCCAGGATTCCGTCTAGTGGTCACCATGTGGCTGGAGATTCGATAGATCCTCTGGAGCTGCTCTGGTATCTGGCCATACAAAACCAGCTGGGTCAGACCCCAGAAAGAGCAAGTGCCACAAAGGAGGCTTCACTTAGGAACTAAAACCAGCAATTAGTACAAGAGTAAAAATATATAAAAACAGTAATTTAAGGAAAAAGGCATGACATGTGATGTACGATGAGATAACCATGAGACTATTCAGATAACCAGGTTACAACCCGTAAACCAAACAAGGACCGGGGTTGTAACCCTTCGTCTGAACCGAACTTGGTTTCTTCCACCATTTATCGGCAAGATAAAATAAGAAAACAGGTCATGTGACAATCTTGTACAAAATCAAGACAAGAATAGACTGGTAAACTTCATCCAACATTTCACGGCCAAGCAATAAGTACGGCTTGATACTTTAGCTAACTAGGGTTACCACAGGCCTAGTTACTAACAAGATGCAGCGAGATTATTCCACAGCCACAAGTCCTGCAGACCATTCAGGCTATCCGGACGCAATTAGGGTTAAATTCAAGTGGGTACATCGTCCAGGAAATACATGTACCCTTAGGTGACTTAGAGGGTGCAACACATGACAGTGTGCTGGAAATGTGCCCTACTCGACGGCAGGCTACAGATCCCAAGTGGGGCACCCAGATAACGGGATTGCCTGTAGCTGGAGAAATCTCTTCATGACTACGGGATTATTCTAGTGGTTAACCTTAGTCGATTTCAGTAGGTGCCCCTGATCGTGGTACTCAGGGATCCCCGTCCTAGACATGATGCAAGACAAGACGGGTTCATTTGTACAAGCACAATCGTCCACGGTGTCCAAGTCATTCAATCTTGTCAAGTCGTGTTAGCCGTCGCAACAGCCTTCAAGATATATCGTGTCAGGTTTATCATGTCAAGAGTGCGCCACGGCGGGCCACTATCAAGAATTATCATGTCAAGTTATCATGTCAAATTTGTCAGGTCAAGTTATCATGTCGGGAGTGCACCACGGCGGGTCACTATCAAGTCATGCCATTTATCAAGGAGGAAAAAAACTTGCACAATTTAAATAATAATATATTAATAATATATATATTCTTGAAGCCTGGAAGAAACTCTACAACTTTCATGTTGGGAGTGGAAAGAAATTTTGACCACAATTTAGACAAATAAAATATTAAACAATCAAAGTGGACCCTATGCGGCCCAAAAGTGGAAGAACAAACATGCGGTCACAGAGAGTGGGAGGCCACCCATGCGGCTAGCCAAAGCTTATGCGGCTAGAAAAATAGCTGAAGGGGGCCATGCGGCCAAGAGTAAATGCTAACAAAAAATATTCATGCAGTCAGAAAAGACAGAGAGTGGGAAGACAATAATTGCGAGCTTCCACTTAAACAAAAGAAAGGGGCGCGTGGCCAAACAATGAAATGATGACTGCCAGTAAAAGAGTGGCTCACGTGGCCAAAATATCAGATAGTAGGGGAAGGGAGCCTATGCGGCTCACCTTAGATTCCATGCAAAATTTGTAACATGCAAATAATATTTAATGGCCAAAGGCCATGCGGCTCACTAGAGGATTTACATGCGGCTATAATGCTTTAGGAATTGCAAAAAGACATGCGGCTGACTTATTTGGAAGATGCATGCTATTGAATGCATTACATAATATATTATTAAATATTAATATTCATTAATATACACAATATATTAATATATAATAATATATATTTAATGTATATCACATGTACATGCATGCGGCTGACTTCTCCAAGGAAGGGCATTAGGAAAATGTAATAATTTGCATTTAAGAATGCCTAAAAGATGCATTAAATATATTCCTAGGAACTTATGCGGTTGAGTCTCCCGGGGGGGGGAATAAAAAAAAATGTAAAATAGCAAGGACTAAAATGCATTAGAGGCATTCAATGCTTTCTTATGCGGCTACGTTCTCAGAATGCTTTAATCCAAGCATTAAAGCATAAAACATAAAAATAGTAAGGACTTAATTGCATTAAATGCATTCTTATACGGCTACTTGGGAAAGGCATTTAATAAATGCATTCGAAAATGCATTTCAAGGAAAAGCATTATTATAATACTACTTTAGTGCATTAGGAAAATGCAATTCAAGAAAGCATTACTATAATGCTTGTCCTGATGCTTATGCGGCTACTTGCTAGCAATGCTAACACATGCGGCTAAGTTGCCAGCAATGCATTATATGCACCACTTCTTAACCAATATTTTTGAATGCTTCAAACCCATGCATTAAATGCATGCCAGAACACCATCTCACGATGGCATTAAATGTTGTACGTAAATTATCATGTACCATTAAATGATTTATCATGCAAGCAGTTGTCAGGCCATATGGCTCACCTTAGCCAATGGCCTTATGTGGCCAAACTTTATATGTACATGCGGCTATATGCATTAAATGTATTTGCTTCATACGACTGAGTGCCAAAAATGTCCATGCGGCTCAGCCAAATTCTATAGGTCAAATTTGGACCAAACGAAATTCTCTGCAACATGGGATCATCAACTTAGCAAAATATGCAAGTTTGGTAGATCAAAATCCTGAAAACCGAAAATACCACAAAGCTAGATCGCCAAAAATTTAACCATGGAAATGAAAAATGTTAAATACTAAAGTGGGTTAGAAACACATGAGAAAAACAATAGAACAATAAAAATGGACTTCCTCCATGAAGCAAGGTGCACTTGCCTAAGCTCTCCCTCTCTCTCTCTCTCTGGTAGGTGAAGAGTAAAGATGGAGAAGAAGAAATGAGTAATGAGTAATAATGGAAGAGAGAGAGTGGGATTGATATTTATGGTGGGAGTGGTGGTAGGTGGGAGTGGTTCTCCACATAAAACCAAACCAAGCCAAACCCACTAAACCGAACCAAACCAAGCCAACGCAATCCCATGATGAAGCATGCTAATGCAACATGCAAAAAAATAAAACTCAAGGCTAACTAATTATGACAAACCAAAAATACGAGCCCGAAATACGTACACGTATTCCCAATACGTAATGCGAACTACGGGCATTACACTATGAGACGAACAATCCAGATTGTGTTGATTTCCAATAGAACAACATATATTATGCGTCTAATTTGTTGAACTTGTCATACATTGTAGGATACTCCTTGGATGACTAGAGCTCAAATGGAGCTTGGAAGGACATCATAATATGTCTTATTCGACATAATCCAACACATTATGCGGATGACTTTGGCTTTCCTTAGATCCAGTTAGCTGTCTGCACCCATTTGACAGAGCTTGCGACTGGCTGGTTTTATTGCCATGGCGTACATGACAAGATTGGGTTTTAGTTCCAATCAAAATACTGTTAGTGATGGACAATACTGGTAGTTGACGGGAGCATATGGGCTTAATGTAGGCTGAATTTTGTATTTTCCTTCCTAGGCATACTACCTAATATTATAGAGGGTGACTCACACTTGCAGATATAAAGTGGGGGCCTGGGTTTTAGCACCTTATGAGGGGCCCAATCAGTACTGTGTTCCTACCGCCAGCCTTATGAGGTTATGGAAATATTGGCATTATACTATATGTAATAGTCTCACCTCTCTACAGTTGTCTCCCTCATTACAACATTTTTTATATATTGTGGTTTGTACTGGAAGACAAGCTGATGGAGAAGATCTTGAATGTCATAGATCTCTATAAGCCGTTATCATGACTTAGAGATGAAAATCTAGAATGTAATAGATCTCCTTCATATGTAATCATAATTTTGAATAAAATTTTGTCTTATGCTTCGCTGTTCTTTCCTCTGCTTATAATTTTCTTCTATGCGAGTTCTGACTTAACTTTGAAAAATTACTGTTTCTAAAATGGCGCATAGCTGCTTGAATTAGAAAATGTCGCTTAATCATGAAAGAACTCTATTGTATAGGACATAGATTTTTGATATGCATAAAATCTGCCAATAATAGACGCATGAAACAATCAAGCTGGCTGAGGCGCATAAACTGCAACTTTGACTGAGACGTATAAGAAGACAAAATTAGATGACAACTGTCATATTTTTGAAATCCTCTTCAGATTATGTGCCATTAATATAGCTGTCGTTTGACACGAGAATCGAGGAGTTTGATATGATTCATCTGACTAACTCGGGATTCAAAGAGAAATATCAATCTATGCGGCTCGGCTCTTATCCTATATAAATAGTAATTTGAATAAAAAGAAGGATTCCTTTACTCTAAAATTTTCTAACTTTTTTCATACTTCTTCTTCTTCATTTGAATGTTCAGCGTCCACTTTACAGTAATGGCCCCCAAATCTTCTTCCAAGCCTCATCGGCGGCCAAGGGCAAGGGGAAAGCGGTCGATGACTCAACCCTGACTTCTTTTGCCGTCGTTCATCCACCAATCAGCGGTGAGAATAAAAACCCTAACAAAGAAACTCCCAAAGCCATATACTTATACGTCTTTGTCACATGAGTGAGGAAACTCAACTCCAAAATGTGCAGGCGAATATCCACCATTATGCGTATAGTTGTCGCTGTAAAGCTTCAACAAAAAATGCATATTTTGGACTATGCGCTCTTGTAAATTGTTGCACGAGTGTGTCCAATTTGCACTTATGCTTCTTTCTATATTATGTGTCATATGATGACTTCAGCCTTACTAGTACCAAATAATACTTGCATAAGACTATGCGCCTATTTCTTTGTCTTTAGGTTGTCAAAATTTGACTAAGGCATCTCTTCTTCTCATTTTGCAGTTGAATTCCTAGTTATGAACTTAAAGAATCCTATATAGATGCATTGGAAGGATAATTGAGCACTAATTATTCAGACATAGTGTCTTACATGGAAACTCAGATCAACAAGGTCAACCTCCTTTAAGACAGGAAATGATCGCTGATCAAACCCGAAGCTTCTTAAAACAGATATTGAACAGCGGTGATTTTGCTCAGAATAACGAAAAGTTTTTTAGACTAGCCTTTTGTTCAGTGATGCTCTAATTTTAGCTGGAATTGACACTTCTAAGAGCAAGAAGGAGAAAATTCCCTGGATAATGGTTTCTAACGACCAAAAAGTATTTGTACCCGCTGCAGAACGTCATTTGCCTTTGACTGCTTATGCACCAGTAGCCTTCCTAAGGAGAACAATATATCTGATTACGCCCTCGTAGGCTGGAGTCCACCTTGTAAGCATACTTCACAGATACGATAACTCAGGAATGGACTCCTTTGAATGTCATAAAGGACCTGTGTCTTATACCCATTTAGGGTTATTGCCTGGAGGTCTTAGAGGTGATGTAGGACCCGATGTCCCTGCCTTTGCTACTGACACCTTCGCCAACAAATTATTTACCAAGAACAATTCCTACCCTACTGGTACTTTGAGGCTTCTCAACTGGACTCATGATGCCAAGCTTTGGACTGACCGCTCAGAGTGGGTCTTATAGAGATATGAAAATATCTTGAAATAATGTGGGCTCTATTATGCTATCATGGCTACTTGTTATGGCATAAAGATGAATGGCCATTTGTTCTTGCCCTTACAAAATGTACAACCAGAATACCGATACATTCTTCACACCTATTGGTGAACTGGGATTGGCTTTGCACGAAATGTATGAAATCTTGAGACTTCCATGGGATACTGAACCCTATGAGGAATACACTCCAACAGACTATGAACTTGCTATTATGGAGCTAAGTAACTCAAAATGGCAGTAGTATACAATGAACTCCTTTTACATTACCACATTTGTTATATGATACACAAGACTGGAAAGACTGAAGGACCTATTCCTTATACTAAGGACGACTAACAATCTTATTCGACAGTAGCTAGTAAATGGAAAACATGCCGGTTTTGAAGTCTACCCCAAAATGACTGAAGACGAGGTCAAGAAACTAGTGAAGGAAATTGATGAGAAGAATTTGAGGGCATGAGATGATACTCCTTCACCTTTCACTTTCTTCTACTAATACCTTTAACCGCTTTTCAATAAAGCAGTTGTAGCGAGGTATTTAATGACCTAGTTACGAAACTGTGTAGTTTCTGGAGGTACTAGAGCCATTGAGAGACCGAATCAGTGTTTGATCCTTCTAGCTGTAAAATTGGACTTCGGCCATAAATTAGCCCTACTTTCAGCTATGGTGTGCAACATAAAGAAGGGACTACACAACTTTAATGTGATGCACGGAGAGAAGGATAAGGATTTTGTAAGGACGAGCTGTCATTTTTCTATCTAATGTGTTGGCTCATCCTTTACTGTCCCAAATTGATGTATCCAGGGCTAGAATCAGATATCATTCTCGGGACAATATCCTTCGATGATACAGGGGCAAGAGTTGGAACTTTAATCGGATTATATCTTGTAAAAAAGTGCTGGTCTATGTGAATGCTTATGACTTTTTCAAGACCAGTCCGAAATTCCCCGAAAGTGAAGATTTCATGAACTTACAGATACCGGAGTAGACGATGTCTCTAGTCTTCTAGAAGGAGCCTTTCATTGGCTAATCAATCCGTCCTTCTCACCTGATGCTCCTAAGACAAACGAATATTTATTTGGAACCTTATCTGCCTAATCGTTTAGTACGTCAATTCGGCTACAGTAAATGGTTCTTAGAGAATGCTACCCCTCACCATAGATATGAGGGTACCTTACTTGATGGTATTCACACATGGCGATATTATAAAGTAGGCAAAATTAAAACTTCTTTCATCTTGCCTAACAAATCAAAAGCTTACCTGATGTTTGCTGCATGCAAGTTTCATTGTATGATAAATTCCCCCACAATAGATTATGATCAAGAATCGAGCTTCATCATGCAGACTAAATTAAAACCGTCTGCGAGTGATCTTAGACAAGCTCGAGCAATATCCTTCATGTGAAGAGATATTATAGGATCAGCACCAGTCATGAGCCAGAGACGGAGAGTTCGTCTGACAATCCACCCAAGTACACCACAAGGGGTAAGAGGAAGAAGGAATCTGCCCCTATAGCCTCTTCTTCATCGAAGAAAGTAAATGTAGTTACAGAACCATCTCTGACTAAAATTAAGGCATAAGGTAGAAAACAGATTGCCCAAAGACGCCAACCATACGGGTGACGAAAGAGAGTAGTCACCCTTACCCTGAGGTAGATCCAGATCTAGATGCCAGGGAAGAGAAAATTTGGCAGTTGCTTTCATGCCACCGATTGATCCTCCATTTGGAGTGCTTGCAATAATATCTTTGAGGAGATCTTCACATCGGACCGCCTTTCAACAAACTAGTGAGAGTGTAGATGTTATAGGTTTAGCCGTCAAAGTGTCCTCAAAAGTGGCATGAGGCATTACAAAAGAATGATGCAGAGCTCTCCAAAACTATCTAAAAAGACGAAGCATATGATGATTGGGATGACGATAACGACAACAAGTCTTATGTGGCACTTGAGCCTGAAAGAATGACCGGGAGGCTCTAGTTTTGAAAACATAAATCAGGACAACTTCACCGATATTGAGAAAAGCCTTCGAGAACCAGACGAGCCTTCTGCGATGGAGGCTGAGACAAAGTATGAATCTATAGGTTCTACTGTTGAAGGGACTGAGATCCATACCGCCCATAAAATAACTTCTATGACTTCCTGAGCTAAAGGTACCATCTCCGACAGCTTCAGAAGCACTATTTGTTAAGAGTACCTTTGGGATTATTGGGTGCCATGGTCACCTAAATCCATCTCTCCTCGTGAACCTCAAGCTCATCCTGAGTCATTGAAGGAGGTTGAACCACGAGGAATTTCTATGAATGGACCGCATTGTGATGAGACTTCCCGGCTTGAACAAGCTCGGGAGGTCATTAAAGAAGCAGGATCAGAAGCAGCAGAGAAGCTGACCCACAGTTGAGGAATAGACTGTAGGTACTGAACTTTCCATATGGATTTAACTTCTATTCCTTTTATCTTACTATAATGATTTTATCTTTTTGCATGGCAGCTACTGGACGATTCTTCCCTTTTCAACTGTGATGAAAGCCCAGACAGTTACTGTACCGTTGACGCCACTGACAGGAGCTACCTTAAAGGGTATGGCCCAAATTTGTGTACAGAGTTTTTGTTCTCTCTTGGGGAATGGGATCCAAGGTATTGTAGAGAGGATCAACCCTTTCGCTCAAGTTAAAACGTCGTCTACTTGTATATTCAAGCTCTTGAAGCCTTCCCTGGACATGAAGTCATAATCGGAGATTTCAAGATTCTACTTGACATCCTTGAGAACTGTGTGTCTAATATTGGTTTAGCCCACCGTCATGACCTCAGGTTGATCATGTCTGATGAACTTAACAAACAAATGACCCCATTCATAAAGAAGAGGTTGTCTTGGTGAACCAGGAACGGGTCCTTAAAAGACAGATTGCTAAGGCCCATGAAGAGTATGAATTTCTCTCCACCTCTTCTATTAAGCATGCTTCTCGGCAAGAGGAACACATTAAACATATGACGAGATTACTGAAAAAATCAGAGCCCTATGCTTTAGAAGAGTCTGCCTTGGTTGAAACAACTCACAAGCAGAAAGTCTTTGCCGCCCAATCTAAAGAAGTTAGAAACACTGTTGAAAGGCTCATTTGAACTTGTCACCTTAGAAGAAAAACGTGCTGAAGTGACAACTTTCCAAGATGATGCTTCCAAGTGAGTTGAAGCAGAGCGTCGAGATAAATGCTTTGAAGATTTTTTTTGCAAATCTCTGTAAAATGTCTAACCGTCTTTAAAGCTTTGTAACTTTCCCTCTTCTCTTTTGTTTTGAATGAAAATAAAAGTATCTTGTATCTTCGTTTTATTTTGAAAATAAAGAATACTTTATATTTTGCAGAGATATTTGAAGTCCGATTTTCCTCTAGAGGTAATATGGACAAAAAAATCATCTTTGTGTGGACCTATTATTTTTGACATACTCAATCTAAGCATAGTTAATAGATTACAAAATTGATACTATCAGAGGTAATATGAACATGATAGATATTTAAGTAGACCTATGATCCTTGGCATACCGGATTAAGTATGAATAATAAAGTAAGATAATTTGTCTGAGGTATTATGGACATGACAAGTAGTTTTTCGTGGACCTATTACTTATGGTGTACTCGACTACGTGCAAGTAATAAGATATGATCATGAACTATGTATCGAAGGTAATATGTGTTAGGGTTATATACTAAAAGCATCACTTTTGTATTAACTATATTTTTCTATTATTTTGAATGAGAATTATATTGGCAAACGTTGGCATTTATATTTGTTATATGGTAATGCAAGTGTCTGATATTCTACATTGTGGATAATTGTGTGTGGTCACACACAGAAGATCATATTATCAGTCCTTTGTAGAATATATAAATGGTTCACAACCTAGATGGATTTGGACAAACCATTGCTAAGGTTGTAGTATAATATGGCATTGGTCTATCTTGAATATAGGTTTATACTAGAACACTTGTGTATTGAACAGGACCACTTGAGGTTATTTTATTTTTACCCACTACATAAGGGAATAATCCTATGTTATTATGGCTGCATGTGCTCTTAATCCGGATATAATAATAGACATGTATATGTAGTGTACATTACTTTAATTCATAAAAAGAGTGTGATTCATAATGAATCAATAACCTCTATGAATTGGGTAATAGCATTATGAGTATGATGGGCTGTTTATTATAAAAGGAATCCATGTCCCGATGTATTGGGTTGATGATGTCCCCTTAAGAAACTCATAAGGATTGTCATGTAAACCCTGCAGGTGGACTATATCCAACATAACAAATAAAGTTGAGTGGTACTACTTAAGGAAAAAAAATGCCGATCAATGTACTTGTCAATAACTTATTTTGATTGGCGAACATTTGATATCTTAACTGGGAAGACAAATAAGTGTACAATAAGAAGGAGCCCATAAACATAATTCAGGATTAGGAAGGTAGCACAACAATAGCTCTTTAGTGGACCGAGGTATTGTTAATAGGCTTGGGTTATGTGTTTGGACGGAACACGGGATACCTTGACCCATTAGGAGACCTAAAGCTAATTTCTCCTCACGGTCCCTGTCGTAGCCTATATATACCATCTATTCTCTGGCCGTCACATGTATCCTAAGAAGAGCATCTTTATCTAATTCGTTCATCACGAAAGGAAAAAAGGGAGGACAACCAAGGAAAAGGAAGGTTGGGAGACCGTCACCCACTTGACGTTGAATCGAGGAAAGAGTACGGTAGAAGATTTTGAATTTGATGATCGATCAAAGATTGTTGGAAACTGTTAGCAACTCCTCGCCGCTTCAGGTATAATTCGTGAACCATGATTTCCGCCATTGATGGGTTAGATCACGAGATTGAACCTGTTCATGCTTCATCAAACGATATGCATACCAATTCATCATCCTAGAATTTTCTCAGTTGAAGGGTTCGCATTAATACATGCATAGATTAACTTTGTACTCATACCACATGGTTGATAAATTGTCATGCCGTATGGTTTCGTCATGCCGCATGTATAAAAAATCACCATGCGTAAGACGACTTGGCCATATGGCCATGGTTATGTCACATAGATCAATACGCAATCCCGGGGATAGCAGTTCCATGAATTGGTAGCAGAACCGGTATTAGATCTGCGTATCGATTGATAAAGCTATATTGTCCAATAAATCTTGTATAGAAAAATAGTCGGTAGATGTAGATCTATTCTGACTCGGTTTTGCAGGCATCTTAGATCCAACTATTATGGTCCGATTTATGATTTTTATTTCTGTGATTTAAACCCACAGTTTGTCGTAGCTTTTGTTCTTTATTGATGTAATTTAAATCACGAGGGTTGATCGTGCTTATTTATTTAATTTCTTTAATCTAGATTATGTGTAAATTCCTCCGGGAGTCATAGGATCAATGTAATTTTAATTTTTTGGGTTTATCGTGATGGCGAGGGTGGCTTTTTCTTATGCAGGAAGATGATGTTTTTTCAGAAGTTCGGAGGCCGTCGGATGATTTTTGATGAAGAAATTGAAAACCAAAACCTTAAAAAAATTAGGGCGCTGTCCCGAACCCCGTGATCTGACCGGGCAGATTGAACCTCAAATAGCTCTGCATAGCATACTATTCTGGATCCAACACAATTGAGGAAGAAGCAAATATATGGCCATGATAGTTGGATATTTATTTATCTTTTATTGCTATATTTGTTTATTCTTTTATGCATGATTGTTGATGTGGTTGTTTGTTATAATGTGAAACCAACACTAATAATGGACAACATGGACATAAATAAACTAATAGAAAAACCCTCATTGTTAAATAATTAAGTGAGAGAGGGAGTTTATTTTTTATAAATCCCATGGTCTCCACACTGGTTGTAGGTGATGTAATTATACTTTTGCATTGTCTTTAATGCATTCCTCCATATCTGATGAGTCTAGTTACGGATCACTAGGACATACTCTCTTTGGGATAATTATAGAAAGTTACCTAATGTGTGTTCACTTCTCCATCTGAAAGAACTCATTACAAAGTAATAGAATTAGTATTAAGTAATGGTATACTCTGTGATGGTCTGGTAGAATTACCTTTATCAGAGAGCTTAGGCAGATTAATGACTAATGGCTCTATACGGGCTCCTTCCATACATGATCCTTTAAATATATAGCAAGAGGCTCTTAGACAGGCTCTTTCCATACTGGGCCCTTCAAATATATGGCCATTGGTTGTTTTGTGGCTGATTTGGTGGGTGCTTCTTCTAGCTGATCGTTAGCATCATTCCCTTTATCAATAATAAGGTATGATGGTACGTCATCATATGGCTGTTGATCTAGTAGTTTGTACAGTATTATATCAAAAAAATATTCCTCGACACTTTTGAAAGGATCGACATTCGTAAATTCTGTACAGACTACAATTTATCCCACAACACATCATCCTTTGGTATATGTACTGTCTGAGAATAAAAGTATGTCAGGTGCTATCATGGAGAACCAGTTGTTTCATATGGAATCAAGTCTGAGGTTTGTATTTTGGAAAGAAAATTGTGTCATCCTATTCTGGAGGATAAGGCTGTGACATTCTATCTTGTGGAGTTCCTCTTTTGAATCATAAAATCTAATTGAGCATCGATATCTCAAATAGCTTCTTCAGTATTGACTGTCTGATGTGAAGAAGTCGACTGTGTAATTGCTGGTTGTGTCTGCTACATTACTTGTTGGCCCAAATAGTCTTTGGTAAACCTGATTTTGATATTAATCGAACCATGACTTGATATAACTCGATACGACATAATCAGCACATCAGTCGGCACGTCAGTACTGCATATTGCAACTATTCCAAACAAAAAAGTCTAGATTTTATCATTTGTTATGTATTTTATGTTTCTTTTATAGGACAAGATGTGTATTGGGTCGTGTTGGCACTAGAAAGCTCAAACCTTAAACAAACATCGTAGTCAACCAAACCAAACTGGCCCAAAAATCCACATCAACCATATAGACCGAACTTGGACTGAGTTCTGCCGAACTTTGTCCCTCAGACCCAGTTTGCTATTTGACCGTTCCCTCCCGAAGACCGGGCTCTAACGTTCGAATTAAAGAACGTTAGGGGGCCAAACTCTGTCCGAACTCGGTCTCTAATAAACCTATATATAGCTATGGGTTTTCACCATTTCAACTCACTCATTCACTTTTTTTACAATCTGAGGTATAAACCTTCTCCATTCCCAAGCAATTCCCAACCTTCTAGTGCCAACGTGATTCAAGTTTAGAAGTCTGATCGAATTATAAAGCTTAGATTTCAAAGTGTTGTCACTACACTTGTTATTGTGAACTCGCGAGTCCTTCGTATTAAAAACTCGTGGTTGAGGTCGTCGTGTCCTTCGGATCAAAGCATGAGGTGTAAGAAGTCGACGTGTCATTCTAATTAAAGCACGTAGTGTAATTGCTATTTCAAATAGTGGATTAATATCGAGCAAGAGTTCTCAAGATTGGACTAGTCCTCTCAGAGGATAACCATTATAAACCTCAATATTTGTGTTTGCTCTTCTCTAGTCATGTGTTTTATGCATTTACTTATATACTGCCTGCTTAATATTTGTAATAAGAATCTCTTTATTGATAATGAAGTAGATTATAAAGGCTTGAATAGTTCAACTCAATATGCCAATTGGCTTACAACACTCATGATCTCTCTGGCTCACAAAGGTTCTTGTTCTATACATCATATCTTTTATGTCACATCCAATGGCTCCCGGCCAAAACATCTTCATGTTGCATGCCGAACCCAGCACGGTCGTACGCCTAGAAATGCTAAAGGAATTCATGCCTCAATACGTCTAAGCGAAGCTTCGCCACGACAGACCCATCCCTGAACCTGCAAACAATCTGATGGGGTATTAGTACCTATCCTTTCGTGTACCGATTAAGACCCACTCGCCTAAACCGACACTATGTAGTTTTGTGAAGAATGTATCTTATTATGTGATCTTTCTATTATTGCTTTAGGATCAGTTTTATGACAAGATTTATAGCAGTAAAACATGTTATCGATTGTAACTAATCATGAATATGTCCAATACCGTATCCCTACAACATGATGTTAGCCATATAATGAATATAGACATAATGATCGTGCACGTCTTCATATCGTACCTCCAAGCCTGCAAACCGATATTAATTCACAAAATCAACCAATATCTTTTAGACTAATATCAAGGCTGGCAGGTCCTACTGCACTTGCACCCAATTCTAATCTCAAGTTCATCGGCCCTATTTATATGAAAGGTCACGACGTTCCACGTCGTAATGGACTGGTATCTCAACGTGTAAATCGGTGATCAGTCCCCGTATGATTTGCTAGCCCAGTATTTGAAGGATCCCAAACTTAATAGTATTGTGGCTTATCACATCAGTGACCGGTCGTAATCCGTCCTAATGAAGTGTACCACAAATACCAAACATAATTCCCTCCTAGGCCGAACTGTCCCGGTGCCCCGATCGTAACTGGTTCGAGGGAAGCAACACTCGTGCACAGGTTATCCAAGTCCATTGACCATGCAATACACACAAAAGTTCAGAAGTCATAATTCCCAGCCATCTATATATATATATATATTATATATATATTAT